>JAWWLR010201227.1:2554-16456 GCA_035041075.1 Acraspis erinacei | reverse complement strand
AAGAGAGGGATTAATAAAGAGAGTATCGGAAATTTTTAGAGAGACAAAAAGCAGGGTAAAGGTAGGAGAGCAAGTAGAAGATAGTTTCTGGTTGGTAAAAGGAGTGAGGCAAGGATGTCCTCTGAGCCCACTTTTATTTAATATATTAATATCAAACTTGGAAGAAGAAGGCTAGATGAAAGGGGATGGGAAAGAGTAAGGCGAAGGTTACCAAGAGGTTACAAATGGCAAGTTCAAAATGCAAATAGAAAGAATAAAAGGGGAAGAACAATGGGAGGAATGGTGATGGGAGTGAGGAATGAATGTATAGCAGGGAAAGATAGGAAAGAGGGGAAAAATCAAAAAGAAGGAATAATAGTAGAAGAGGTATGGATGGGAGGATAGAAGTGGGAGATAGTGTGGGTTTATGTGAACGGAGATATGCAGGAGAAAGTAGAAGAGTTAAAAGATAAGTTAAAAGATAAGTTGAAAGATAAGATACTGAATGGGGAGGGAAAGAAGTTGTTAAAAAGCTTGGAGGTGTTGGGATGATTTATCTTAAACGGAAATATAGAGGGAGATGAGGAAGGAGAATATACACGTTCTTCGAGAAGCCAACCATGTTCGTTATCGAATTTTCTGCACAAGCTGAGAAAAACATCATAGCTAAGGAGAATGAAAAGAAAGAGAGGTATAGAGAACTTGTAAGGGAGTGGCGACGATTGTACCGCTAATATTCTGTTAAATTAATCCTCCTTATCATTGGCGCTCTTGGAACTGCCAAGCTTTCACTAGTCAATAGCCTAAAAAGCATCCCTGCGTGTGAGCAATATACGAAAACACTTGCGGGACACCTCCGTGTCCTCAGGGTGCACGAGACTTTGGCCGGATCGTCGTACTGATTCCGTCACAGACTGTAACCACCTATCTCACGGTCGTGAGACGTCGTTATGGCTGAAATTTTACCGCGATTTCGCTGAGATCGGGTGCAGTTTTTCAGATTAGCACCCGATCCCGGCTTTTCACACCACAGAGCATCAAGTACTCTCGCATTTTTTGCATCAAAATCTGTGAAACCGTGCCGAGGTACGCCGAAAAAGTGGTCCTACAAGCGGAGAGCCAACTCAACCGCAGCTGGAACAAGCCGGCAAAAGAGATAAAGAGAGAGAGATTTCTCTTCAACTTTGGCGGATGCAAACCATTAAGAAAAAACCAGTGGCTGGTCATAAGACCAAAAGATAAATGCATCAACTCACTACCATGATAGACCGGGCAGGATAGTACGCGTCCCGCATTCAGCGTATGGTTCATTTCATAACATCTGGCAGAACTTTCACTGTCAGGGTCCGAAAGTTTGCCAGCGAATTGTGGATCCGTTATGACACTATCAACAAGCCAAATCTGCTGACCATCAGGCAGCATATCGTTGACAGAATATGGATAGTATGTCACGCTAGCAGATGTCTAGAGCGCAGAGAAAGTTGGAAGCATCTCGACTCTTCCAACACCCTCCAATTATTGTCGAGCACTCAGACGTACCAGCAAAGGTCGAGGTGTTTTACAGAGAACTCTACGAAGTCCTGCACACACAGAAAGAAAACTCAAAGAGCATAAATAGTTTCAAGGAACTGTGCAGTGCCCTAACAGCACCCGAGAAGAAATACCCACCTATCACTACCGAGGAAACGAAAATTGTATTAGGAGGCATGACGGAAAAAAAGAAAAAAAATTATACTCTCCGGAAAAAAATAGTTCTAGATCTTCCGGCGGAAGACGTTTCCTTCATCGCAGCAGCATCTAGGCCGCCATTTTACGTTATATCTAAGAACTCAGGACAAAAACTTGTTTGAAAACAATATATATACGATCTCTGAAGCTATCCTCAATGACAGTAATGTTCAGAAAATCTACATGTGAGGCGAAAGACATATGAAAAACGCAGTTCCAAGAACGGCGTAGCAGGTTGTCGGGAAAACCTGCTCATCGATAGATGTATCTGCTAAGAGGCAGCGTCCTATCAGCTTCAACTATCGATGACCTAGATTTACAACCAGAAAACTTTCGATTCAACGTCCCATAGATTTATCATATATCTGTTGAAAAGCTTAAGGGTTCATCCATACCTCGTGAAGTGCATAGAGTGATTGATGCCGCTTTGAAAAACCAGATTTACTATCTCATCTGGAAAACCTCGTGTGACAGCTAACATCTTTACCTTTCAGGGCTTTAGAATGTCACAGAGTAATTGCAATCGTTTTTTTGCATCGTTGAAAATTTTAAAAATATCATGGCTTCTGCTGCAGGCTACTTCAAGCGCATCTATAGTCGCTTAAGTAGTATGGTGCTAGTGAAAGAAGATTTTTTTGATAAGGGAGGGATACAATGTCGATACTATAAGGGTACGCTGTAGCGTATCCTTATGCCGGATGCTCGTCGGTTGAAGGAAACTGCTTTTACCAGAAGGTCGTGATACTATCTGGTCCCCGAGCAAAATAGTTCTTTATGCCACTTAATACCTTTTTCAACTCCTTGGTAGTGATGTGTGGTCATTCCACTCAAGTGTTATAAGGCATTACGGAGCTCCTTGAAGCAATTCTTCTTCTTTGAGTCTTCTGTCAGTGAATGACGAACTTCGTAGATTTCTCTCCAAAATGATTCGACCTCCTTTGTTCTAGGCGGATGGTCGATAGTAATAGGAGTTTCTTTGAAGATTCGAGATGGGTTAGACAGAAACTCTTAATTTTCTCTAACCCACCTTCCTCTCGGCTCTCGACTTCTCTAAGCGCAGAGAGTACCCGTATTCTGTCAACAAGATACTCTCTGATGGTCAGCAGCTTTGCCTTGCTCAGTGTGTGTTAACGGATAAGCAGTTCGCGCGCGAACCATCTAACCTGGGAGGTCAAATTCCTGCCAGGTGTTATATAGACACTCACACACTGAATGCGGGACGCGTACTGTCTTGCCCAACCTATTTTTGTAGTAAGTTGATGATTTCGTCTTTTGGTCATTAGATCAGCGGTTGTTTTTTTAAGGTTTGCATCTACCAAAGCCCGCGCTGAATTATACAAACCACAATTGATAGTCAAAAGGTAGGACTCTTAAAAAAATCTCACGAAGATCATCATCTATTTAGGCCAGATCTTTAGGCTTGAGAGAAACCTGAATATTAATGTTACTCCGGGTTCTCCCTTATCAAAAAGAAGTATTGGATCTAATACTTTTTCGCGAAAAAGGGCCGGATCCAATACTTAATAATACTTCTTTTTATAACGGGCTGTAGAATCGCTGTTCCTCTTTTCGATGCCTGCGCAGGATTGGCCTCCATTTCACCTCTCTTCGTCTGTTGCCGGCTTGTTTTGGTTGCGGTTGACCAGCAGCTCCGCTTATATAACCCCTTTTTCGGAGTTCCTCGATATGTTTTAACGTTCGTTTATGCAAAAAATACGACAGCTCTGATTGTTTCTTGCATTACATAGCGTGCAGTCTCGTCATGTAACCTTTTGTTTCAGGAGCCATACTGGTATTATACCAGTCCAGCAGGTCGTCCCTGAGTTGACCCGTGCACTTAAAAGTATTGAGGTTTTGCCGTTCCATTACATTGAATCCGTCTTGATTAGTTCTCCCAACTATAGCGTAGTCGGCATTGCTGTCAGACCCATTGTCGAGAACCCTGCGCGATCGATTGTTTTGAACCACACTCACTTCAACTATGCTTGTTATTGTCATTACGGTTCTCACGAGCAGCCATGGAAAAGGTTTCGTCCATCCTTGTAGAGTTCCGCATGCAAGGATGAGGCTGGCTTCTCTGAGAGGTCGCCTGGTATTCCAGAGTCACCGTTTGAGACACCCCAACCAGGTGCCATTCAGCTTTCATCACGGCTATTACACCTCCGCTTAAGAGTTATTCCTTCGGGGCGATCCCTGGACAATAGCCCAAGACTGCTTATTAATGATTGTAACCTTATTCACCGGAAATCCTTGGTAGAGGGAGCCTCCATCCGAAACCGTAGGTAAAGCAACCAACGACACAGCCTTCAGTACCGTAGAACCTATTTCTATATTTATACTACGTAGATAACCTTCGCAAAGCTGATGAAATCATTTTGGTCGTGATCAACTTATCGGGGCTATTTTTTCAACCATATCAATTTTTAGGCCTGCTAATTAAATTTTAAAACTCACCCAGATGAAAAATACACATGAAATTTTTAACAGACCCATGGGCATCCCCATCATATCCCCAAGAAAAATGCCATGATAATCACATGGGAGATGGGGTTAGCCCATCGGTTTACGCAGAGGATTTAGAAAATATTTCTACTAGGGTGCGCTGGGAGAATGAACTTTATAAAAATAATTTGTGCATTAAAAAGAAAGAAAATTATCCCTAATTCAATTTTTAACGATGCAAAAAAATTTTGAAAACAAAATAGAAATTTCAAGGAATGGAAAATCGAACATTACTCGCCAAGCTATAGGTCGAGTGTATTAAGCACTAGAATACGGTAGGAAGCTATAATTCTCACCTTACTTAAATAGAGGATCACTGATCTAGTTCGGCCTTCCACTTATATTGTAAAAGTTTGGTAGAATCCAGAACAATTTCAACAGTGATTTTAATGTGGCATTTTGATTAAGCGTTAAAATCATATTTAAATCGTGTAACCTCAAATATTTAAAAATGTTCATACTCTCATTTATTCAAAAAACTGACGTGTAAGGAAAAAATGGAATGTTAAAATTGATATAAAATTGATTCATAAAACACGATTACAAAATAAGGTACACCTGACACTGTATGAGCCGCTTATAATTTTACGTTGATTACTAATTTCAAACTACAGCAGCTAGAAAAATAAGTGTGTAATTTTATCTTCTGAACCTGACAAAGAAAATTAAATATTGAATTAAAGCATTTGATATTAAGAAGTATCTACACGTACCATACAAATCTAGCGATTTCTACTAAAATTTGGGTACAGATAACCCCCTTTTCAATTTATTTGTATCCAAAAAATTCAGCTATTCGCACCATAATTTAGGTAACCATGGGCACGCCCTTTAGTTAACTGTCACGATTTTTGGGCAATTTTTAAATTATATAATTTTTTTAACGTTCTAAGTAAAGTGTTTGACTACCAAATTTTGATCTCTTGACATGAAATAATGAAGGATCTAAACTGAACTAAGAGACGTATATACGCAGCATAGTTTTTAGCCAAATTATTTTGAATGTGCGAAAATAATTTGAAATATTGAAAAATGGACCTAAATTCATTTCTGGGTTGAAATAATTAATAGACCAATCTAATAAAAATTAATAAAAATCGATACAAATCTAAACAATTTGCACGCAAATTCAAAAATGAAACATTTTGATTTAAAAAGGGAAAAGATTGCACACATAAGCAACCAAAGACTCAAATACCAAATTGCATTTGTTGATTAATAAATTACAGATTGTCGTGAGGGAGCAAGGGAGCAACCTATTGCCATTTTAATGGCAATACGTTGCTAAATCACTTTCATCATAATATAATTTAATGTAATTTAACCAGAATCCGAGTTCCAACCCCCGAGTCATTCGTGCACGCCTCTTTTGTGATACAAAAAATATTTACAGAGTTTTGCCAACATAATCTAAATGTATGTAGGCTCTGGAAGGTACGAACAAGATTTTTCAGGGAAAAATCAATCCCGATTCCAGTATAGGTATATGTCATTCAACTCGTATATTGACATAATACCAGAAGACGATTAAGCCTAATTGGGCTTTTCTCACAACCTTTCCCACTGAGAATCAAAACCATACTGAGAGCAAAAGTTGAAACCTGAATCAGTAAAAGTATTACAATAATCCATCTCATCTTGTCCCGATTCGGAAACCAAGTCCTCTCGTACTATCCATTATGTAGTAGGGGGGACTGACCAATCATAGCATAGGATCAAGGCCGTGCAGAAGTTCCCGAAATTCCTTTTTTGCGCACGTTTACGATACATAGGCACGCCATGTGCGAGTCAATTCCGGTGAAAACAGCGACTAGAAGTGATAGAGATTCGAGAAATTGATTAAATATATTACTCTTGAATTTAAACATAAATTCAAATGAATTTATTCATTGATTGATTATTAATCAAATAAATCTTTGTGTGAAGCACAGATTACACGCTTGATTTGCTTACGCATCCAAAAATGGTTGATTCTGTAATTGAACAAATAATTGAACAAAGGAATTCTATCAATTTAGTTGCAAATGAAAAAGAACAGATAGATTGAATTTCAATCTTATATTTAAATAATTAAACAGCAAACGTATTTTTATGTGCGAAATATAACTATGCACAAAAATTAGGATGAAGTTTGAAATCATAAGAACTCATTCTAATCACGGCCCTGTTTGCGAAATCTCATTTAGGACACTACGAGACGTAATCCCTTGGACAGTACAGGAGGGAGACAAAATGAGGGGGGACAGGATGAAAGGGATTACTGTAATTTAAAAGAATATAGTAGTTGAACTCGGTCTCATGAGATGGCCATAAGTATCTCGCACGAAAATTTAAACTGAACGGCCCGACACAGCCCGACACCGCCCAGCCATCCGAGCGAGCCACGACAATAACAACGTCATTACCTCACATAAGCGGTCAAGAGGGTTCGAGCGACAGATCCAAAAGAAACGAGCGCGCGTAACAATATAATTAGGCGAGGAATTAGGCGCAAACTCTAAGCAATCGCAAACTTTATTAGGAATCGGAAAAATTTTCCAAATAGACTGCACACTTATGGAACTCGCCAACTTTAGATTCGTTTTTCTAGAAAATTCGGGGTTTCAAAGTTACAACTTTAAAAATTCCCCGGGGCTTGTTTTTCAACCTAAAGGGTTTACCTTGCGCTTACAATTTCGGAAATGTATCTGACGATACGAATAAATGTACTTGAATATTGACTATGAGGGTTCTTTTCATATGAAAAAACTAATTTTTAGCGCGCAAGTCAGGTAGGGTTTTGTGAAATAGGGAAAATGAGGTTAACTCAAAAAGGATTCAGGTTAAGTTGTGGACAGGAATTTTGGATATTCTAAAAGGTCAAGGGTGGTTCTCGTATTGTTAGGGGATGTTAAGGGATGGAAAAGTTTGTCTGAAACGGCTGACGAGCGAGGTATGAAAGAAAATAATGAATAATATAGAGCGATAGGGGGTTAGCGAGAGTACTTCGTAGACAATGGAAATGGGAAAACGTAACAAAAGTGAAAGTGAGAGACAGAGAGTCTAGCGCAAATTAGGGGAAAGATCTCTTGTTGCACAAGCGGAAGAGAGATAGTCAAAAGTGGTGTGCAAAGTGGATACTGGGGTTGGCTAGAAATGCACTTAATTATATTGTCAGGATGGAGACGGAAAGGAAGATTTTCGTGTTTATAACGGGGAGTCAAGCGTTTAAATATAAGGAGGAGTTTTGAGAAGAGAGGGGAAGTAAGCTGGTTAGGGAGTATTATTGAGAGAAGGAGATCAGTAGAGAAGGTGGGAGGATAGAAGTTGGACGGGAAATGTATTTTAGAACGAATGGACTGCAGATGGATGAAGTTTTAACAGGAACTATGCGTGGATTACGCCAAGGGAGAGAGCGCAATACTTGTTTGAGAAAAGAGAGGAAGAAATTCGGAAGCTTATAGAGAGGATGAGATCTAGGTACATCGAGGATTTTAATAAATTTTGGCTTTCTATGGAGAAGATGAGGTGTGCATTGTATGGGAAGGGGGGTACAAGTTTGGAACACTGGCTGGAGGAGTATGCGGAGATCGAAAGGAGTGAGATAAGCCTGAGGGTATTGATGCATGATAGAGATGACAAAAGGGCAATAACAGGGGTGAAGGGGGTGTTTCGTAAGATTGAAAAGAAGAGAAGGAAGGAGGAAGATGAATGGAGAAGGAAAGATTGAAAATAGGAGAGAAAGCAGATATAAGAAAAATGTAAATATTGTAAATAGTAGACAAGTATTAGGTATTAGCCGCGGAGGAAGAGTTTTGAACTGCGTGGCAAAGTGAGAGAGTAGGGAGATGCGTACGACGCGAGGCAAAGCGAGGAAGGCAAGGCTATAAGAGCGAGCGAGCCTAGACATAAGGTATCGATAGATGTTAGTTTTTAATATTTAGTTCCAAGTAAATTCCGTCAGAAAAATGGAAGTGTAAGCAAGACAATTTTTAAGTCCAGAAGGCCGAAAAATAAACGTTTATCTTAAAATTATGTTTACATTTTTTTTACATTATAAATTTAATAATTTATGGAGAATTATAAATACGGGAGAAAGAATGAGGCAGAACATAGTTCTTTAAAGCGAATTACAGGTAGTTGAAGTATTTTGTCCATCCTAGGCTTTCTCTCTGCTCTCTTCTCAGTGAGAACGTTGTTAAAATATTAATTAATTAGAACCTGGATTCTAGTACGGAAGTATGTTGTCGGTACGGGGCACGGTGACAATTAAGAATGACCCCCATTTTTTTATTTTGATGATAATCTTATACATAAAACAGCTTTGTCTTTTTAGAAAAGACAGTGATCTGATGCAACTTTTGTTTAAAAATACGCGTCAGAAGAGTAATTATGTACAAGCAGTTTTGGCGCAAACCAATAAAAAGTGTTTGGCTGAACTTAAGCTCTTGCAGCATATTTTAAAACACTTATAGCATTAAAAATTTAGCCTTTAATGGGTGGAGTATTTTCATAAACTTTTGGTATTATGATTTTTTTCTATAAATGTTTAAAATGCTTTCTCCAATCACCGAAGGCCGAAAAAAAGCGGCTACGCTCGTTCAGAAGAATCTAATTTCCTCTGAGCAGTTGCAAAGAGCAAGGGGAGATTGGAGATGCGCATGGCATTACTTAATTCTCTAGAGGACTAAGTTCTACTTTACTTGACTGTGATGTCAACAATCGAGAAAACATCACAATAGATTCTTCTGAACGAGCGTTTAAGTCGCAAGTTTGCCGCGAGTATTGGCACGATCATGTATTTCAGCAGGGGGTAAGAGGTTATAACTGCTTTTGCCATATAGTTTACTTTGAGTGGCAAGAAAAAAATATTGAGGACACTAGTTGGAATGCAAAATCTACCATTTAAATAAATGTCAAATAATGAAAAAATTAACATGCGGTTTGGAGTAATAAAATATGTTTCCTGGTCATTTAAGTTTCACTTTTAAAATAGATACATCAAATTAAAATACAATCATAATTTATAGGATATTTAAATCAAAGAGCGGCACCATACCCCACTCTCCGCTACATATTTTTCCTGTTGTCCAACCTTGATTGACATTAATTCTGAAATATATATTTAACCTATATTTTGTAACTTATTCAGGTATTATAAAGAGAAAAAACCTCCTAAAGAATTTCTGCGTAATTGTTAAATGAATTTAATAAACCTTAATAATAATAGTTTCATTTATAATATTAGACCTACGCTCGATGAAGCTCAACAGTCGATAACATTTATTGATCATATTTTAGATAATGTTAAACTGAGAAAAAAGATAACTTGAATCAAATAAATGCAATACTGAATGCGTTTGGCCAAATATTTCTCTGACCGACAAAAATATTTTTTGTCTTTCACGAAATACGGGTATTTAAATGAATCCCACCATTATTGGTAGAAACAAATTTCTTTCGATCAAAAACATATTTCCTTGCACGTATTCAGTAATGCCTTACTATGATTCAAGTAATCTTTTTTCTCAGTTTAACTTTCAGTGAAATTTAATCAGCAAACGATGATAATTTTTATTCTGAGTAACAATTTTAACAAACGATAGTATATTGCGCCTGAATCTTCTTCGCGTCTCATCAAAGCTGTTATTGTTTGTAAATACGTAGGCAATGACAGATATAGGTTAGAATGACATGATGGAAAGTAATTTGGAAATATTTAAATGAAACAATGAAGAGAATGCGGTTAAAAGGGGGGAGCAGACGGGGTTCGGGGCGGAGCCCTGGTGGGGTCGAGGGGCGAAGCTTCCGTGCGGGGTTCGAGGGGCGAGGCCCCCCGAAAGGAAAAGAAACAACCTCACATTTTTATTTGATACATTCACGATCGAAGGTAGAGACTGAAGTTAGCCTTGATTCTCGAAACGAGGTTCGATAAGAGGGAGAATATGCAGAAAACTGCAGATAAAGTAGTATGGATATACTTTCGATACCGGTTACAGCGTAAAGTTACTTTCGCTGTCAGATCTCGCGCTTCGCGCTCAAACATATTTAGAACTAGCGGTTCGCGCTCGGATATTTATTCTTTGCACTTTGAATGCTTGAATAAAAGTTGATCAAAAAGATATCTTTTAGGTCCCAGTATCTGTATGTATCTTCATATTCTGAATTTTCTACGTAATTAAGTAGAGTTAAGCAGTAAATTTTTAAAAGCTCTATAAGGTTTGAGTTACAGAATCTCATGGTGACACTCGCACTACGCGCTCCATTTCTGATAGACATTTTTAAATTTATATTTATTTTCCGAATTACCTTACAATAACAAGCAAAAATTCTTTCATCAGACATTCTTTCCTATCTCGTGTTCCCTTATGAAAAATAATTATTGGTAAGTATTGGATCCAGTACTTTTTTCACGAAAAAGTATAAGATTTCCAATACTTATTCGCGACAAAAGTTTTAGATCCAATAATTATTAATACGCCTTTTTATTACAATGGTTCAAAGAAATTTTATAGGAATTCTTCAAAGCTGAAATTCCTCCAAAAACTTTTCCACGTATTTAGCGTCGTATGATTCAAAATGTGAATTTCTTTACTTTTTTCATGTTATTATCGATAAATAATACCAAACCGACAAGTCCTATACAAAAATAATTTCATAGTATTTTCGATAAATAAAATAGAAATGACAAGTCCTGAGATTTGTTTACAATAGTTTGCATCGGTTAGCTCAAAATTTAAATTTTCGATTCTTTTCATAGTATTTTCGAAAGATAAAACCAAAATATCAAGTCTTATCAAAAAATGGTTGATAGAAAAATTATAGGTCTTTCAAAAGCTACAATTCTTCTCTCAAACTTTATTCCTTGTATGTCTCGATTTGGCAACAAAATCAAAAATAAGAAATATTTTGAAGAGCTTCAATTATTCTCTAGCATTTTTTACCTAAATGTCATGGTTTGGTGTAAAAACGGAATCTTTTATTTTTGGTTGAATCGTTTCATTCATTTTAGAAAATATTGCTTTTATCAAACAAAAAATTTGAGATACCATGTAAATAACTGCAAGCAAAAGATTTGGTTAATCCATCATAAATATTTTGCTGAAAGCCTTTAAAAAGCTACGGACGCATACGCACTTGGTACGATCGCGTCCTCCAATTCAAGATTACATTCCATGTTCGAAAGTCTGTAGCCTCGTAAAAAAGCATAAAAATTTAATACCCCAAATAAAAAAATGTCGACTTGGCTTCGACTTGAATTGCCCCCAATCAAGACATCCTGAAGTCGAAAAGGTCGACTTGAGCATGTCTCAGTCTTTAGACAGAGCCAGACTTGAATTTATGTCTTGGGACACATTTATATGTCTTAATGATATATATTTATACCTTGAGTCGCATATTTATGACTCCAAAACAAACAGTTTATAACATCGAGTGTATACCTGCCCTAAAAAAAGGTCATTTTGACTGTCATAAAAGCTAATCTTTTTAATCATTAGTACAATTGTTTGACGAGGATACCGAAAATGTTTTTCGTTTTTCCGTATTTCTAACGGCTTAGGATATGCTTCTAGAAAGTTATAATTTTAATTTTTTGGAAGAAAATTTGTAAGGGTTAGAGTCGTTCAGACCCACAGAATCTGCATTTTTTAATTAAAAATAACTAATTTAATAATTAGACATTTTTCATGCGTCAACTTGAATCTCATTTATGATTTGAAAAAGGTTTGACCATCTCACCCAAGAAAAGACCCGTCTTGAGACGGGTCTTACCTCCCGTGACCATAAACTTAAGACGAATGCTTATGTCTCGACTCAGTTTTGAAACGCAGCCAGACATCCATGTCTTGGAGACAAACTCAAGACATCACCAAGTCGAACTCAATTCGAAGCATTTTTACTCGGGACGTTTGCATCTCAGTGATTCTTTTCAATATAAGTGGCCCGAAAAATAGAATTGATTGTCATTAAGTAAATTTTTGAAAGATACGCAAGATTGCTTTAATCTGTGTGATTACCTAAGATTGCGTGATTAAGCTTTTGCGAAAACAACAGAAAAATTTTTTTAATCGGATAAAAAACGCTTCCTACACCATTTATTTTGCAAATGGCATGTAGTAGAATACTCAGAAAAAAGTTTGGTTGATTCAAGGAAAATTTTGTTAGATCAAACAGATAAATACATTGCTATATGGTCAATAAAATATTTCGTTGATTCAACCAAATTATTATGTTTATAAAGTTTGGTTGATTATAATAAATATTCTGGTTGATCCAACCAAATATTTAGTTTGATCTAATCAAATCTGTGGGTTGATCCAACACACTATTTTGGTTAGATTTTTAAATTGATATTTATTTTCCGAATTACCTTACAATAATAAGCAACAATTCTTTCATCAAACATTCTTCCCTATCTCGCGTTCCCTTATGAAAAACAAGTATTGGTAAGTATTGGATCCAGTACTTTTTTCACGAAAAAGTATAAGATTTCCAATACTTATTCGCGAAAAAAGTTCTAGATCCAATAATTACTAATACGCCTTTTTATCAATCATCGTATCAACGGTCGTAAAACTTGTATATAAAGAGCCTTTCTCATTCATTAAAAATTTTGATAAGCATCATTTGCAGAATCACAAAACCGAACTGTCACCAAAGACAGAAGGGCTTTTTCTATACACTTGTTCGGGATTCTTTCATGAATGATGGTCATTATGAATTTTGAGGTTAGATTGTCGGCACCGGTGAACTAAACTGCACCCTGCGAACTAAAAATATTACTAACATTAAAAATGTTCTGGATATTGTTGCAGGCATCAGTTTTGCTATAAATTTGACAATTCGAGTGAATTGTCCAGTGAATGGTCTCGTCTTGTAATATTTGTCAGTTAAGTAAGCAACTAAATAATTCACACAAGATTACACAATTCCAAGGGAAGTCATTCACAATTTAAAATGTGATAGGTCCTTTATGGTTAGATGTACTACAAGTTAAATAAATAAATCAAAGTCTTTTCTTAGACCAGAAAAACTATTCTTTGAATCACCTAAAATATAGCAAAATATTTGCTTGGATTAACAAAAAATTTTACTTGGATCAGCCATAATATTTGCTTGAATCAACAAAAAGATGTGATATAATGAACCAAATTTTAATATCCGAACAGTTTTCTTGTGCAAGCAAAATAGTTTTTTCCTGTATAATAACCATATTCTGAAGTTGACTTAAATAAAATTTTGTTCCTTTAACCAAATCTTTTTCTGGGTGTGTATTTAACCTGGGGCAAATTCCATGGAATGTATTATCATGGAAGTAAAGAAAAATTCAAGCTTTTACAGGAAACAAATTTCTACATCTTATTTTGATCATTTTTATCGTATTTTTTAATTGCATAAAGCGGTTGACATTCAATGAAACGAGTAACCTGAAGTTGTATTACAATCATGGGTTAACTTGCAGCCGGCAAATGATTCTTTTATTTAAATCTTAAAGTCAACTGACTTTTTTTTACTGCAATTCATATTCTTGTATTACTGTGTAGTTTAGGAGATATTACCGCTCATCTTCGTCAAGGTTAAAATGACCGTTTTAGTGTTCGTGTGGGGCTGATATTAGGATCTATGACTTCTAAGGGCAAATATGATAAACAGAGCCCACTGATAGTTTAAGAGAGGAAATTATGAGGGGGGGGGGGTGGCGTTGTTTAAGAA
>JAWWLR010201212.1:0-16460 GCA_035041075.1 Acraspis erinacei | reverse complement strand
AAGGTTTTATTTAACAGGCTTGATAAGGGACTGTACTAAGTCCGAAACGTCGCCAATTTGAAATTTCAAAAATTTTGCTTTCATTCTTGGACCTTTTGAACCGGAAACTATATATAATTATCAACCAAAGGTCGAAACTGAGGAAACCGTATATACATTTTCATTCAAATAGCTGAATTTTCAACTAAAGTAATTAATTTACAATTAAAAAAGGTATAGTGTTATTTTTCTTTGCGAAAATAAATTTTTGACATAAAAAAGAAGTTTTTACGAATGACTAAATCATTAATCTTGAACTAAATAGTTGACTATTCAGGAAAAGTAATACTTTTTAAGCTTTTGAACATTCTTGAATTTCTAGAAGTTTGGCACAGATATGGTTTTTTTGTTTAAAAGATTTTAAAACAATTACGTCACTTTTTGTAGATCTTTATTTAGTTGTTATGAACAAAATATTTGTGGGATGGAAAATGAAGAATTTATTCAAACAAATAATTTAGTTGTTTTAAGAAAGAAAAAAAAATATTTAAGTTCAAACAACTTTGACATAATCAAAATGTAGTTTTACTTCAAATTAACAAAGGGAAATTATTGAGTCAATTTCTTAAACTGAAACATAAATTTTCTCATTGTGATTGCACATCATAACGCAGAATGGCATCATTTTTACAAAATCTTCGCAATAAAAATGCTTCAATATTGTTAACTGATATTTTTATTGATTAGATGATCTGATGTACATGATGCCTATATAATATGCATATCTAAATTTCCATAATTATGCGAAATTCATTTTTTTTTTCAATTTTTTTCTTCGGCTCGTTACGGCTCATCGTTTACACCGAAGGGTAGGACTTTTTTAATGGAATTCACAACACAATTTATTTTATATTTTAATTTACTGCGAAGGTCTAGGGATCAGTCGAAAGAGAAGTTCGGCGATCGTTTACGAGTGTCGATATCTTTTTGATCTACTGATCCATTCACTCTCCGGCAAGTCAGGCAATTGGTCCCAGTCTGGTGAACTCTCTCGTGCCCTCGTACCTAATTTTATAAGAAAAAATAAAAACCAATTCAGCGTTTGTATACTAGAAACTTAAAGTCTAAGAACTGGTCAGCTTTAATCTTGCAGATTTTGTTTCTTTCATTATGCTTTTACGATAAACATTAAAACCCGAGCATCTGTGAATTTTGTAATTTAGGCAATATATAGAATGCCTGTAAAGAATTAAAAAAAAGTATTGCGCCTTATCAAATATAAAATAAAATAAATAGTATATTGAAAATAAATTAAATTTTATATTTGATATTTTGTTTAATTTAAAAAGAAAGTTTGTGATTATAAAGCTTTTTTATACATTTAGGTACATTTTTTAGTGTATTTTAAAGAATGCCCACAATCCAGAATGGGACAGATTAGGTAGAGTTGAGGGGAGGTACGCCCCTAGCAACTAAAAATCGCAATTTCAAAATTTTCTTATTCAAAAATGCATTCTTACAAGAAATTAAATGGCGTATCCTTTTTCCTCTCGAAAAAAATTTTATCCACCATACTTTCCAAGATAACATTGATAATGAAGTTTTTTCTGAAATAGATTTGCTATTAATTTCTAGTGTCTCGCTTTTGAAGACAATAGTCTGTAACCGATCCGCAGAATTATGATATCCACAAAAAGTTCTTATCATTTTTCATAAGAAAAAATAAAGTAAAATTGTAGGCTATTTTGAATGTATTCCCTTATAATCGTCGATCGCTTCGTTTATCGAGCGGAGTTTGAGCAAATATAAACTTCCCGTGAAGAAGTTGTTTAGAAAACTATAATGCAGTTTTATTTGAAAACCTCTTTACAAAAAACTGAACAGGTAAATGATAACGAACATTAAACTTGGAGCAAGCGACTCGTAATAATCCACGTCTATTAGATGGACGAAACCACTCGAAGAACCTACACATGAGACCGCCTGTATGCCTGTCGCCTACAGGAGTTTAGGTCGCCTGCTCCAAGTTTTACGTTCGGAGTTTTTTTAACTATTCAGTTTTTTTAAAAAGGTCTTTACATAAAACCTTCTTATCTTTTTCTAAAAAAATTCTCCTCAGGAAGTTTTAGATTGCTCAAACGTTGCTCGATGAAAGAATCGATCGAAGATGATGAGAAATTAAATCCGCAGTGGCCTAGAAAACCATTTTGGACTTTGTTTTGAATAATCGTATTTGCTTTTAACACATATCATCATTCTAAGGATAGTTCTTAGAGTACTGTCTCGAATTTTCAGCAAAAATTTCCAAAAAATGTAGATGAAACGACGAGCGAAAGACAAAAAATTAATTGTACTCGACTTCCGAAAAAAACATCATTATCCTGGTTATCTTGGAAACTATAAAAGATACAACTTTTTCTCTAGAGGGAAAAAGAAGCGCGACTTTCTTTGCTATAAAGAATGCATTTTTCAAAAATCAAATTTTCAAATTTCGAATTTCTGTTGCCAGGGGTAACCTTCCCTCAACTTTGGCGACTTATGTTTCATTCTGGAATCGGGTCGCTAAATTATTCGCTTTGAAAGAGAATAAATTATATCATTATCAATATTGCAGAAACTTACTTTCGTGCCTGTCACTGGTAGCTACGGGATTCGGGGAAGTCACTGGAAGCATACTGGTGAGTCCTTGAGTATTATACCGTCCTTGATGTCCCCCATGATTTGTCTGGGAAGGTTTTTGCACTGAAGCATAGATATTTAAAATTATAAATAAAAACAACTTGAGTAGAATTACTTAATCTAAAGTATCCTTAGTATTGTGATATGAGCGAAAATTTCGTATCAATATTCATAAGAAAATTTAAAAAATCTATATGCCATTGCGAAGTTAACCCCTCATAATCTTCGACCGCTTCGTTTATCGATAGAGGTTCAAGAAAATATAAACTTCCTGTGAAGAAGTTGTTTAGAAAACTATGATGAAGTTTTATTTGAAAACCTCTTTAAAAAACTGAATAGGTAAATGATAAGGAACATAAAACTTGGAGCAAGCGACTCGTAATAATCCACGTCTATTGGATGGGCGAAACCAATTGTAGTACCTACACTTGAGACCGCCTGTATGCCTGTCGCCTAAAAGAGTTTCGCTCGCCTGCTCCAAGTTTTAAATTCGCAGTTTTTTAACTATTCAGTTTTTTTGAAAAAATGTACTTACATAAAACTTTCTTATATTTTTCTCCACAACTTCTCCCCAGGAAGTTTTAGGTTGCTGAAACGCTGCTCGCTGAAAGAAGCGATCGAAGATGATGAGAAATTACATCCGCAGTAGCCTAGAAAACCATTTTGGACTTTGTTGTGAATAATCGTATGACCTTGTCATTCTTATATTCATTCTAAGAATAATTTGTAGAGTATTGTCTCGAAATTTCATCCAAAAATTCCGAAAAATGTAGATCTGACGACGAGCGAAGGACCAAAAATTAATTGTCATCGACTTAAGAAAAAAATCATTATCATGGTTATCGTGAAAACTAAAAAAGATAAAACTTTTTTCTAGAGGAAAAAAGACGCGCGACTTGCTTTGTTATAAAGAATGCATTTTTCAAAAGTCAAATTTTCAGATTTCAATTTTCCGTTGCCAAAGGCGAACCTCCCCTGAACTTTACCCAGTTATGTTTCATTCTGTAATCCGGTCGTTCAAGTATTCGCTTTGAAAGAGAAAAAATCATATCATTATCAATATTGCAGAAACCTACTTCCGTGCCTGCCACTGACAGCTAAGAGATTCGGGGCACTCACTGGAGGCTTACTCGGGAGATCTTGAGTATTATACCATCCTTGATGTCCCCCGTGATTTGTCTGAGCAGGTTGTTGCACTGAAGCACAGATATTTAAAATTATAATTAAAATTAATTTGAGTAGAATTACTTGGACTAAAGTATCCTTAGTATTATGATATGAACGAAAAGTTCATATCCATATTCATAACAACATTTAAAAAAATGTCTAGGCCATTGCGAAAGTAACCCCTCATAATCTTCGATCGCTTCGTTTATCGATGGAGGTTTGAGAAAATATAAACTTCCTGTGAAGAAGTTGTTTAGAAAACTATAATGAAGTTTTATTTGAAAACATCTTTACAAAAAACTGAATAGATAAATTATAACGAACATAAAACTTGGACAAAGAGACTCGTAATAATCCACGTCTATAAGATGGACGAAACCACTCGTAGTACCTAAACTTGAGTCCGCCTGTATGCCTGTCGCGTACATGAGTTTAGTTCGCCTGCTCCAAGTTTTACATTCGCAGTTTTTTAACTATTCAGTTTTTTTGAAAATAGGTATTTACATAAAACTTTCGTATATTTTTCTCAACAACTTGCACCCAGGATGTTTTAGTTAGCTGAAACGTTGCTCGATAAAAGAAGCGATGGAAGATGATGAGAAATTACATCCGCAGTGGGCTAGAAAACCATTTTGGACTTTGTTGTGAATAATACTATGAGCTTGTCACTCTTATCATCATTCTTAGAATAATTTGTACAATTTTATCTCGAATTTCCAGAAATATGTGCAAAAACTGTAGATGAAACGACGAGGGAAGGACCAAAAATTGATTTTAATCGACCTTAGAAAATAACATCATTATCATGGTTATCTTGAAAACTACAAAGGATAAAACTTTTTCTCTAGAGGAAAAAGACGCGTGACTTGCTTTGTTATAAAGAATGCATTTTTCAAAAGTCAAATTTTCAGATTTCAATTTTCAGTTGCCAAGGGCCAACCTCCCCTCAACTTTAACGAGTTATGTTTCATTCTGTAATCCGGTCGTTCAGTTATTCGCTTTGAAAGAGAATAAATCATATCATTATAAATATTGCAGAAACCTACTTTCGTGGCTGCCACTGAAAGCTAAGAGATTCGGGGCAGTCACTGAGGGCATACTGGGGAGTCCTTGAGTATTATACCATCCTTGATATCCTCCGTAACTTGTCTGAGCAGGTTGTTGCACTGAAGCATAGATATTTAAAATTATAATTAAAATGAATTTGAGTAGCATTACTTGGTCTAAAGTATCCTTAATATTATCATGTGAGCGAAAAGTTCATATCCATATTCATAACAAGATTGAAAAAAGTTTCTAGGCGATGGAAGTTTGAGATAATATAAACTTCCTGTGAAGAAGTTGTTCAGAAAACTGTAATAAAGTTTTATTGGAAAACCTCTTTATAAAAAACTGAATAGATAAATGATAACGAACAGAAAACTTGGAGAAAGCGACTCGTAACGATCCACATCTATAAGATGGACGAAACCACTCGAAGTGCCTACACTTGAGTCCGCCTGTATGCCTGTCGCCTACATGAGTTTAGTTCGCCTGCTCCAAGTTTTACATTCGCAATTTTTTAACTATTTAGTTTTTTTGAAAATAGGTACTAACATAAAAATTTCTTATATTTCTCTCAACAACTTCTCCCCAGGAAGTTTTAATCAGCTGAAACGTTGCACGTTAAAAGAAGCGATCAAAGATTATGAGAAATTAAATCCGCAGGAAAAAACATCAGTATCATGGTTATCTCAAAAACGCCAACATCCCCTCAACTTTGCCGAGTTATGTTCTCTTCTGAATCGGGGTGCTCAATTATTCGCCTTGTAAAAGAATAAATTATATCATTATCAATTTTGCAGGAACCTACTTCCTTGGCCCTCACTGGCAGCTAAAGGATTCGGGGCAGTCAGTCGATGCATACTGGGGAGTCCTTGAGTATTATACCCTCCTGGATATCCTCCGTTATCTGTGTGATAAGGTTGTTGCACTAAAGTACAGATATTTAAAATTATAATTAAAAAGAATTTAAGTAGAATTATTTGGTTTGAATAGGCATGTATTATCATATGATTAATATAATAGAAACCTACGCATGTGTCTATTGCTGTGAGCAAACCCAGTGGATGGCGCAATTCCGTGGTGCCCTTGTTGTGGATATATTCCGTGATTATTTATGTAATCTTCCTGATGATATTGTAGCACTGAAGCATATATATTTAAAATTATATTTAAAGAAAATTTGAGCACGATTATTTGATTTGAGTAAGGGATCATGGGCAAACTATGTTACCAATTCTAGGCAAGTTTACCCCCCCCCCCACCGCGCCTCGTTAATCCCTGATTTGATTCTGCCCCACCCCCAGTAACATAAACTGATAAAAAAGTGAGGGATTGTAGCAAATGGTCAGAAGTTCCGACGATTGCAGAACATCCTTACTAATCCTGACGACTCTGACTATTCCTAAAGATATGCACCTTCACATTCAATCAGATAGCACTTCGGCTAAGACAGCAGCACATTATGAAAAAAGAAAAATTTTTGGGTTCAAAATAACGTAGTGTCCGCAAATATAGACTGATTTGGGCAAAAGGAAATTTAAAAGAAAGCTTTGCCGGAGCTCGTCAATAAGACGGAAATTGTTGAAATTCTCTGAGTTTAAAAGAGTTACATTATTTAAAGATACTGAAAATATGCCATTCTTTTTTAAACGGGAACTTTATGCTAATTTTAGAAAAATTCATAATTAGTTCATTAATCTTCCAATTGTCAAAAGAAATTTAATAATGAAATGCATAATTCGGGAATTTATTGGCAAAATCTTTTTAAAAACCTTAAAAAAAGTTTTAAAACGACAGATTTTTAATGAAATTGGTAATTGGAGCGTCTTTCGACGGAAAAATTCTTTTTCTCTTTAAATTTCAGTCATTTTGACTGCAACTTCATGATAATTTCAAAACAATTCGTAATTAGTTGATAAGTTTGATGTTTTTATAAACAAACCCGAGGCGAAGTTTCGCCGTCAGTTTCAAGTTATTTAAGCGTAAAAAAAATTTGAAATTTCGAATGAAACTTACGTATGTTTTCATAGAGAATCTGAAGGTAGAGTTTTGGGTAGATTTTTAGGTTGTCGGTTTTCCATTAAAAAATGAAAATATTTTATTACGAACATTTTTTTTCGTTTAAAGCGTATTTCTAGAAAATTGCCGATTTAAAAAAAAATTTAAAAATAAATATATATTATTTATTTATTTTTGAAAATAAAATAATAAAATATCTTTGTCTGAATTAAATTTTTCCAATTTTAATGTATTTTTAAGATTAGTGTTTGTATTTAAAAATAACAATAAGTGTCTAAAAATTGTATAACAAAAATAAATTTAAATACACATGTGCGAACAATCTTTGCATGATTCAACTCAGCATTAAATTATCTATAAGTTTCTTTTTCTCCTTTACTTAAACTCAAAATGTCATCTTTGGAACGTTTTTCGTATTTTTTAAAAGTTCTATGCACATTTACCAAACAAAATTATTCATCCCGAAATCAATTTTTTTCAAGTATTGTTATTTTAATTTGAAACACTAATTTTTTTAAACTTCAAATATTAAAAAACTTATCTTTTTCGGTAAAAATATCTTATGTCTTTTGTATTTAATAAATGAATTATATCTATTTAAAAACAAAACCACTTTTTTTAAATTCTTGATTGAAAAATTTTTGAAATGCGCTCACTTTTTGAATTTTTATCAAAAATGTATGAGTAGCGAACTTTACTTTTAGTTTAGGAAACTAAAAGAGAATACCAAAGGCCAATGCAATCGGAAAATACTTTCTAGAGTCATCGTGCTAGCAAACTAAAAATCTACAGACACAGAGTCAGCCAGCCAGACCCATTCGTAAAAACCTGTTTCTCGAATTCAGGGAGTTTCAAAACGTGGAAATTTGACAAAAACTGGGGGTGGGAGAAAATTTTACAAAAATCTAGTAGCTTCTCTGTTAAGAATGTAATAAGCAAAGTTTTGATGAGAATGCGCCCATTCACCGGGTAGTTTTATTCACTGATAATCTTATTTTTTAAGAATAAAACCATAAACTACACATCCCATCAAAATTTCACCAATAACTAATTTGTGGATCTTTTTTGAGTGTACAATTTTTTTCTAATCATCATTTGTCGTATGTTGCATAGTTTGACCGACAAAAAGAATTTTTTTGTTTTTATTCTTTTTATGCAATAAAAATGTTAATTTTCGATTCTCTAAAAAAATGTTCAAAGTCGTTATGACGATTTCGTAGGGTGTTTTAAAAGAAACATTTTTCTTATCTCCGAAAATTTTCATTTTATAAAAAAAGTAATTAGGAGAAATTGTTTTTCTTTTTTAGTACTATAAATAATTTTACAGGGAATTTTTTAATTTTGAAAAAAATGTATCCAAAATTTTCAAAATGTGCTCGTTTTTTTAATTTTTATCAAAAATTATTACGATTCTAGACTTTTTGAGTAGGTTAGCCTTTGGGTGAAACCCGCCTTTATATTTATACTGATTTTTGTGTTGTGTAGAGCGTCTCAAGTTGCCAATAAGCCGACCGTGAACGTGGACGTGATCGTGTGGTGAATTATAAAATTTGGAAATCAATCAATTTCCAAACTAAGAGATGAATTTTAATTAAAATTTTCAATCGTCATCAAAAAACTGAATTTTTTTAAAAATAGTACAGCTTTAGAACCTATTTGTTAAACTTTCAGCTAAGAAAATAAATTTTTAAACGAGAGGATTAATTTACGAACAAAAAGCGAATTTTCTATAAAATTTAAGAATTCTAAACCAAAAACTTAATTTTAAACTAAAAATGAAAATTTTTGAAACCAAAAGATTCATTTAATACCAAAACAAACAAGCAATCTCAAAACAAAAGTTGAATTTTGAAATAAACTAGATTAATCTTGAAGAAAAAAAGAAAACGAATTTTCATCCAAATCGATCTGCTTTAACGAAAAGTTTAATTGTTATTAAAAAAAAGAACAATTTTCGATCATAAATGGAATAAGTAAATTTTCCAATACGAAAGTACCTTTTTACCCCAAAAAAAGGAATTTTCAACGAAAAAGTTCAATTTCCAACCGAAAGGATGAAGTTTTAAAGAAAAAGATTAATTTTACTACCAAAAAAGAAGAATTTTTAATAAAATTCAAGAATTTCCAACCAAAAAGTTGAATTTTCATATAAGAAAATTAATTTTAAACAAATATATTTGTTTAAAAAAAAACAAAAACATTAATTTTGTACCACAAATATTCCTTATCTGGAAATGTGGTAAGAAAGTTACCCTATGTACTTTTAGAAAAAAATATCTCTAAACGCTTCCCGTATGCTATAAATTAAGAACCTTAGATTTTGTGAGAACCCATTCTAAAGTTTGAACGTAGTTGATTGAAGATCCCTAAACATTAATTATAATATTACTAATAATGCGAAAACCTACTCATGTGGCTGTTGGTGGGAAGCAACCCAGTGAATGACTCCATTCCGGTGAACTCTGGTATGAGATAACTTCCGTGATTATTCATTTGATAAGCCTGATCAGCTTGTGGCACTGAATTGTAGACATCTAAAATCCCTGGTACTGGATATCTTTCCCGATGTAATCTGTGAAGTTGCTTATGAGGTTCAAGCCGTGAAAAGAAGCCATGTTCATTTGGAAATGATATATAGATATTGTTTTCGTATACTTGAAAACCTGGTCTTTTCGCGTTTTTTTCTTCTGCGAAAGTTCGCTCGTAAATCGTAAAATTTTTAGCAGTCCAATAATCACTTCCTGAACGTATTTCAGCGTATCTTGGACCATAATGTTCATCATGTATCCTAGGTCGCGAGTTGAGATTTTGCACTCTTTTTTCGTACATATGAAAACATAATATTTGCCATAGTGATCATGGAGAGAACGCAACCAGGTGGGTTTTTTATTTTTTATTACCAGGGGTCCTTTAAAAAGAGAAAGATCTCCCATTTCTATGACAATTTCATCTTCAGAAACCTTCGGAAATTCATCTGCACCTAATTTTTTAAAGAAATTACATTTATATAGTAGTTGTTTACTAGTAATAACAAATTTAGCAATTTTAAAGAATCACTATTCAACGAAGAAACAACAATCAATTAATGAAACAGAAAGTTTATTTTACAAATCAGTTTTTCGATACGATAATCGTAGAAAACTTTAAAATGAATAGTACTCAAGTGTAATAGTTGTTTAAGAGTATGAAAGCGCAAGCTAGAAGAATATCAGATTTCATCATAAATCTTTCGTTTATTTCATTACGTTTTTAGTAGAAACAGAAATTTACCGGCCTTTTTGAGTTTTTTTTTCTCAAACAATACATAAAATTTCTATGAAGATTTTCAAAATAGGTTGTTTCAAAATCAACACAAATATAATATAATAATTATAAATAGTACATTGGAATTAATTTAAATTTCATTTCTAAAATGATCTTTAATATAAAAAACAAGACCACAATATTAAACCCTAGTTTCCTATCAAAATTAAAAGTCACGATTAATCGATATACGTTTTTCTTATAATATTTTGTTACCCCATAGATAGAACTGACTTTAATTAACCAATTACACTGATTTAGAAAATGCTTTTCTGGGTTAAATTTTTTCACATTTTACAATCTCACCATTTATTATTGAGAAAGTATTGAAATTTGGCGAAATTCTACAATAAAGTTTTCAACGGATCTCCACGCTTCGAAACCCTCTGAATCCGAAAATCAAATTTTTACGACGGCGTTTGTCTGTCTGTCCGAGCGTCCGTCCATAAACATCATAACTCTCGAAAAAATGAAAGCATCAAATCGATCTTTGGCACACCTTTTTTAGGTCCAAAAAGAAAGGACCAGTTTGTTAACCAGTCATTGTGGATAAAAATTCAAAAAGTAAGAGCATTTTAAAAATAAGGCTTTTTTTGGTAAAAAGAAAATTTTCAGTTATAAGATCTTCAAAATTTTAAGATTCAATCGAAAATCAAAATTTTAAGCCAAACAACGCCTGATATGAAAAAAGTCCAGAGAAGAAAAACATTGCTTTTTGAAACCCCTACATGATAATTATAAAAAAATGTTGAATTTTGTCGGAAAATCGAACATT
The DNA here is from genome assembly GCA_035041075.1 of Acraspis erinacei. Taxonomy (NCBI): domain Eukaryota; kingdom Metazoa; phylum Arthropoda; class Insecta; order Hymenoptera; family Cynipidae; genus Acraspis; species Acraspis erinacei. The sequence goes on along the minus strand of JAWWLR010201212.1, from coordinate 5,494 downwards.
CACATTTTTATTGCACAAGAGATAATGAACCATCAAAAATTCCATTTTGTGGTCAAAATATGCAGGATATGAAAAAAGTTGAATTAAGAAAGATAGTGATCCCAAAAAATATCTGCAAATTCGTTCATAATAACTTCTTTATACGACGCGTACTTCTAGTTTTATTCGTGATATATAATATTCAAAATAAAACAAATTGGTAGCAAAACGACATAGGTTAAGAAAAAAAAATCTTCCCGCGTCGCAACCATTTTCTCATCGCGCGCTAAGCGCGCGGCTCGCGTCAGTCGCAAGTTTTAGCACCCCTAGGGCCCGCGTCTGTTGAATCTCGCGCTTCGCGATCGATAAATATTTGCCACGCGCTTCGCACTCGGACGTAATTACAACACATAATTATATATGTCTTTATATTCTGAATTTTCTACATAATAAAGTATAAGTAAAGATTAAATTGCTCAAAACTCTGTAGGCTTTGAGGTACACATTCTCATCGGTACACTCGCGCTGCGTGCTCGATTTTTGACAGACATTGGTTAATGCATATTTTCTGAAACACTTTAAAATTAATTTTAAAAAAGTACAATCATTTTTTCATCCATATTCATCTATCTTGCGTTGTTATACTAAGAATAGGATTTTGGTTTTCATATTACGTTGTATGGATAAAGCAAAATATCCTACAAGTCTTCTTTTATATTTTTACGTATCGCGCGCCTTTTGGCGCAATATTGAAAAAGGTTAAAAGACATTTTGTAGAATTTTTCAAAAGCTACAATTTCTTTTTGAAACTTTTTTTCGTAGTTTGCATCGTTTGGCCATTCTACTACTTTCTCAATCAGAAATGGCGAGATTTAAATAAATAATCAAAAATTTGTATATCTTTTTTTGGTGAATAACTTTTTCTATCAATTTGTTTACTTCTGTAGGTTTTCCACAGATTTTCTTTTTCTTTATATTCATCGTTATTTTTCACTAATAAAACAAAACATACGCGTCGTACCAAGAAGGGATAAATGACGAATTTGTAGATATTTTTTGGTGTCACAATGTTTGTTAATTGATCTTTTTTTCGTATCCTGCATAGTTTTACCAAAAAATTGAATTTTGGATTTTTCATTATTTTTTGTGCAATGAAAATTTGAATTTTCGATTTTTCAAGAAAATCCAAAAAGCTGTTATGATAATCTTGAAGGGCTATCAAAAAGCAATGTTTTTTTTCTTGACTTTTTTCATATCGTGCGTTTTTTGGGTTAAAATTTTGATCGATTTAAAAAAATTTGAAAATGCTATAACTGAGAATATTTTTTTTTGTCGAAAGTGATCTCAAAAATGTTCAATCTTTTCCCATAATCCAATCTTTCCCATAATCTTTCCCATAACCCAACTTGGTTTTGAAAAGTTTCTATACCCCGAAAGGGGTTTCGCGGTGGCGGTATGTGCGCTTACTATCTATTTTTTCAACCAAAAATAGGGTACTGTCGGTAAAAGTCGCATCTATCATGGCGGAAATTTTAAATTCGAACAAAAATGCAACTTGTGTTTTTGTTTTTGTAATTATTTATTGATATGTCTTAATTGGCCTTGGAATAGGAAAAGTGTGGTAAGTGATAAAAGGATGCCGTTGTGAAATCGCTGATACGAATCGATAATAATTTTTCAATTAAAAAAATATATATTTTTTGAATTATTTCCATATCTTCTTGTGTGGAAACGTGCAAAACACATATGGAAATGACGCATTTCATAGAATCGTTCAAAGAAATTAAGTTTTGTACAACCTATTCTCGCTTTATAGAACTAATATGTATTGCATACCCAGAATTTAAAACGCTCTCCAAACGGCACACTACGAAACCTAACAAAAATGTTCTATATCAGAGAGAAAATTATTGTTTGAATATCTTGCGCGAGATCTTTACGAATAAGAACGTAGACAATAGTTTGTAAAAAGTAAGCGCCGGTAATGGAGTTATTTAATTATTTGTTACAAATTTTTCCTGCGAAAAATGGTTACTAAATTCAACGTCTGCTGCATGGAATAATTTCTATTGTATATCTCGATGTATAAGAATAATGAATCTTTGCAAATAAGGACGATGATTTTTAAAGGTCTGCAAAGATCTGCAGATTTGTTTATTTTCAATGGGAATTTTAAATTTCTCCCGTAAGATATTCAAATAATAATGTTCTCTCTGGTAATAGACAATTTTGGTGAAGTTTCTGAGTGTTTCTTTCGGAAAGCGTTTTAGATTCTGGGCATGCGAGTAATATTATTGTTATATAAAGTGAGAATAGGCTGTACAATACTTACTTTATTTATATGATTCTACGTATTGCGTCATTTCCATATGTGTTTTGCACGTTATAACAAAAATAATTCAATAAAATAAATTCAAATTATATGTCAATGTTATTAATAACTTAGCCCATTTTCGCCGTAAGATATTTATTCTCTTTCCATCAAGAAAGAAGGACATAGTCATAAAAGTACGGTTTAGTCGAAGAACAACGGAAACCCCATAATACATAACCTAAAGATGCATTATTTTTTATTGTACTCCTAACTCAACCTTTTCCTATAATAAAATATTCTTTTTAAAAAGAAAATAAGTGTAGTAACCTAAAAATACATTATTAGTATTTTCTATCATAAAATAATAATTTTTGAATAGAAAAGGGACACATAACCTAAGATTGCTTCATTTATGGATTTTATTATTCACTAAATATTATTATTCACTAGAATATTATATTATTTTACTAGTCTTCTTATATTGCGTTCAACAAAAAATATTAATATTGTTTATTTTAATTATTAACAATTGTATAGTTGTATGCTGTACGATGATCCGATCGTCTTTTCTCTCGTATCATAATACGCGTCCGCAAAATTACAGTCTGAACATAACGGCGCATGGGACAAAATATGCTTTGGAGAATCGATGCAAAGGCGCAACTTATCTTATATCAAAATGGCGCTAGGGAGAAGCAGACGCGAGGTGCTGTCAGAGCTTTTCCAAAGATTCTTCATTTATACACAACAAATTTCGGATATTCCTAATTTCCCATATTGCTTTCAGTAAAAAATGTCATTTTGCTCACAAGGGGAGTGCGGGTAACGGGGGTCACCGATTTTAATAATCGTTTGGCAACGAAGAGTGCTTAATACGGGATGAAAAAACCCAAACTGTGTGCCCAGATACGAAGCGGTTTTCGAGAAAAAAGGGTTTAAAGTAATACGCGCCGAATTGTAGAGCGGTCAGCCCAGTTGCGATGGCGTAGTGGTCTAGTTTCTAGGCTGGGGACTCAGCCGTCATGCGTTCCCACCCATGTACTTTCTTTTTTATTGAATTAATTTAACCGTAAGTATGCATAATTGTTACAAATACTATAAAAATAATAATACAATTTTTTAAAATATATTTTAAAACTCTAAAAATTATTATTTCTCACACAAAAGTTTTTTTTTCAATAATTTGATGTTTATAAATTATTTTTCAGCAATAAACATGATTATTTTGTAATGCGTCAGTAGAGCATCATATTTCGTCGCAAAATATTGTACTAACAACTGTGAACTGTGAACAATTGTCAACTGTGCTATCCAACTTTTGTGAAAGTTTAACAATAAGTGTCAGGTAAGTATATTCAAAACTCAAGAAACTTTTTATAGTTTTCTACGCTGGGGTAAAATGACGTGTGTCATTTAAGGGTTAAATATTTAAAGAAATGGAGGTGGACGACGAACATCGAGCATCAACCAGTAAAGAAGTGAACATTAATGTTGAAGTGGATGTTGATGGAAGTATTTTGGAAAACGAATAGTGTTAAAAAAATATTTTCTAAACCTAATACAGTATTCTTCATTTTAAATATCAATAGGTACTTGTGAATCAAATCCCGTTTTCATATTTTTAGGTATTTTAAATTCACTTTTTAAAGATAAAATTAAAAAAAATTAATTTTCGCTCCTAAAAATATAGAAACTTTACAAAATAATCATTTTTATTGCTTAAAAATAATTTACAAACATAAAATTATTGATGAAATCTTTGGTGTGAGAAATGATAATTTTTCGAGTTTTAAAATATATTGAAAAAATTGTTTATTATTTTTATAATATTTGTAACAATTATGCATACTTGCGGTTAAATTAATTGAATAAAAAAAAAGTGCAGGGGTGCGAACGCATGACGGCAGAGTTCCCAGCCTAGAAACTATATCACTACGCCATCGCGTCTGGGCTGACGTATTTCTTTAGACCCTTTTTTCTCGAAACCCGCTTCCTATCTGGGCAAACGGGTTGAGATTTTTCATCCCATATTAAGCACTTTTCGCTGCCAAAATATTATTAAAATCGGTGACCCCCGTTACCCGCACTCTCCTTGTCAGTTACTTTTTCAGTAAACCTTGTTTTTTATTGTGAATATTGAAATCGACAAAAGTGACGCTTCTTTTGGCTTTCCATCATTCACTCAAGCTCAGTGCAATTTTTTTTCCATAGTGTATTATTTTTACCATACATAGAAGGAATTTGATCAAGGACTTATTTTATTGATTGTAAATGAAACTAGGGCAAATGGAATATAATTGAAATTTGGAATATTTAGATGTAATAATGTGCACCAATACTATACGTGATGTACGAAAGTCAAAAAGGCTTTCTGAATGATAAAATTTCCCTATTTCTAGGTTTTTAGGAATCCTCTTTGCTGGATTCAGCAGGAATCGATATGATCACTGCAATTTAAAAGGATTGGAAGATAAAAATAAATTATTATTACGGAAATAGATATATTTTTATTTGATTCGGAAAAAATTGGATACATTCGAAAAAGAGTAAAGTGGTAGTCATTCGGCGACATTTGGGAAGAAATCGGAAACATTCGGAAATGATCGGGAAAAAGTCGGAGAGTGGGACATTCGGAAGGATTCGGAAAGGTTCATGGGACAGCTCGAAGTTCGGAAAGAAATCGGAAGCAAAGTTCCCATGCAATCGGAATGGAACCTCTTTTCGAAGTTTCCGTTTCTCCTGCTAGCGTTCCTACGAAATCTGTTATCGCTGGCCACTTTAGGGGCCTATCATCTCTAAAATAATTGACTTTTAGATTTTTCTAGCTTAATTCTAAAAGTAAATAAATAACCATACTTCCTAAATAAATGTGCGCCCTTTCCTAAGGATTTTTCTTAACGATTATTAGTGCAGTTTCGCGAGAACTTCGCATTTTGAAGAATTCTGAAATATTATATCGTAAAATCGTTCTAAATTTCCCCGCGAATTTATTCGAAAGTTCCAGCATAAAAGATTCGATTAATTTAATCGAATAAGATCGAGCGAGAAGCAATCGCGATAGTCACTCGTTAGATTTAATTCGCAAACAGGCGACACCGTAACAATAGCTTAGAGAGTTTTGCTCCAAATGACTAAAAATTTGACAAAACATTTTTGAAATGTTGTATTATAAAAACATGCAAAGAAAAAATCGATTTTTCG
>JAWWLR010201127.1:0-16491 GCA_035041075.1 Acraspis erinacei | reverse complement strand
TCATTCCAGTGAGCCTTACAATAAAAGGCTTTTCCTACTTAAGCTTAATAAGGCGAAAAGACAAAAGTCCCAAAATATTATTTAAACAGTCATTGAAGATCAGAATATTCACTATCAAAGCTGTTTGTTTTTTAATTTTTCGATCATAAATTCTTCGTACATTCAAAAAAAAGTTTTTCGCCAATTGGCAAAAAATTATGACCACGATGAAATTTTCCTATTTTAATGTTAAAAAAGATCCGCTTTTAAGAAAATTTCTAAGCAAGAAAAAACATTTTGGACAAACAAAAGAGAAATTGAAAATGAGGAGGCAGCAAAATCAACCCAAATCCTCTTCCTTCTCTTTTAATTTTTTTAAAATTCCTTTCGTCTTTTTTATTTTTATTATTAAAGAAGACTTTAATTTAAATAAGGAAGGTGATTTGTTTGGTTGCCTTTTTATTTTCATCTCCTCTTTTTTGTTTTTGTTCAAAAATTTTTTTCTTTTCTATGAATTTTTTTAAGAGGAGTTTTTAAATATTTCAATAGAAAGATTTTATAGTGGTCGTCTAAATTTAGTTGCTGAATTCTTGGTTTTATTTTTGGTAATTCTGTACATTAACTTTATTGAATTATCTTTCAGCATGATACGTGCAATGAATGTCTTTGATTTTTATAAATTCGTTTAATTTATTCAATTAACGTTCTGAATACAGCAGGTGAAATTTATGTAATTAATTTTTCTACATTTGTGCTATGTATGTTGATTTTTAAATAAATTAAAATTCTCATTGAAACCAGAAACGATTTCATAAAAGCAAGGAAATTTCTTTGAATCTTTAAAACTTTTCTTTCATTCAGAAATAAGAACCTATAAATATTTTTGTAATTTTTCTGAAGTTCCTTACCGATTGCTAGTGCTCAAGGAAAAAATAATAAAAACAGGAACTAAGAAGTAGCAGATGAATAAACAATATGATGCTGACAAACATTTTTCATTCCAGTGAGCCTTACAATAAAAGGCTTTTCCTACTTAAGCTTAATAAGGCGAAAAGACAAAAGTCCCAAAATAGTATTTAAACAGTCATTGAAGACCAGAATATTCACTATCAAAGCTGTTTGTTTTAAATTTGGCGATCATAAATTCTTCCTACATTAAAAAAAAAGTTTTTCCCCAATTGGCAAGAAATGGTGACCCTTAATATTCGGGTCTTCACCTTGGTCATTCTTCTCTATTCTATAGGTAAGTACAGAATAAACAATAATCATATGTAAAATTATTTATAAAGTTTATAAATTTATTTACAATTTCTTTTTAGATAATTAATGTATTCTACTTGTCTATGGATATTTTTTAATCAAACCAAGTGAAAAATGTTCGTCATCAGAAGCCTAAGATTGCAGGTATATTTATGACCAACCCTTATTTTGAATTTAAAAAAAAAAACACATTTTTACGAATATTTTTATCATAAAAATCAGGTTATGATTTAAAAAGAAAGAAAAGCACTTTCGTCTACAATATAGAATATTTGAGTTGCGGAAACGCTGTTCCCACACAATTTTATTCTACACAAAATATATTGTACACAAGCATACTGATCATTTTTTTCCTACACAAAACTTTTTCGACACAAAATATTTTCCAGGCACAATTTAGGACTTTTATATTTTTCCTACACAAAACTTTTTGTACACACAATTTAATAATGTTAAATACTTTTATTTTTTCCCTACACCAAATATTTTCTTCACAAAATATTTCCTACACGGAATTTAATACTGTTATATTTTTTCTACACAAAATTTTTTCTGCACAGAAGATTACCTACACAATATTTTATATTGTTTAATACTATTATTTTTTTCCTGCACAAAATATTTTCTACACAGAATATGTGTATTAGCGTGGTCCAAAAATGCATTGCAAAATTTTTGTCACTTTAAAGGATTGAGGAAACGCTGTTCCTACACAATTTTATTCTACACAAAAATATTGTACACAAGTATACTGAGCATATTTTTCCTACACAAAACTTTTTCTACAAAAAATTTTTCCTACACAGAATTTAATGATGTAAAAAACTTTTATTTTTTCCCTACATAAGATATATTCTACACAAAACTTTTACTACACAAAATTTTTCCTACACAGAATTTAATAATATTAAATACTTTAATTTTTTCCCTACAAAAAATATATTCTACACAAAATATTTCCTACACAGAATTTAATACTGTTATATTGTTTCTGCATAACACTTTTTCTTCGCAGAAGATTTCCTACACAGAATTTTATATTATTTAATACTATTATTTTTTTCCTACACAAAATATTTTCTACACCGAATATGTATATTAGGGTGGTTCAAAAATGCATTTCAATATTTTTTTCACTCTAAAGGAACGAGGATACGCTGTTCCTACACAATTTTATTCCACAAAAAATACATGTACACAAGTATACTGATCATATTTTTCCTACACAAAAATTTTCTACACCAAATATTTTCTACACCTAATTTAGGACTGTTATATTTTTCTTACCCAAAACTTTTTTTATACAAAATTTTTTCTACACACAATTTAATAATTTTAAATACTTTTATATTTTTCCTACACAAAATTATTACTGCTATATTTTTTCTACACCAAATTTTGTCTGCACAGAAGATTTCCTACACAGTATTTTATATTGTTTAATATTATTCTTTTTTTCATACACAGAATATTTTCTATACAGAATATGTATATTAGGGTGGTCCAAAAATGCATTGCCAAATTTTTTCACTCGAAAGGGCAAGACACTTCCCCAAAAGTTTCCATTTTCGGCGAAAGAAAATCTTTAATTTTTATTTTTTTTAATTGGAATAATAAGACGTACCACCGGGCACTTAAAAATTCCATTTAATTAACATGGGGAAAGTTTGAATTTTCGATAAATTGAACTCATGTTTTTTTATAGATTTAAGAGGAGTGTCTACAAAATGAAACCATATTAATAACTTTTATTATCAACCCATCCCCACCCTCCCCACAGCGCCCCAAATATCACCCAAAAATAAAAAAAAAACCTCATTTCTACGTATGTACGTATTTTTATGCAATTTCCGTAGTATTTTGGATAAAAATAATTACTAATGTGCAATTCGAATATTTAATATGACTTTTTAGTTAATTTTCAATTCCTTAAACAAATATAAATCATTTAAAGTATTATTTATTCCCAAAAAGTGTAAAAAAATCGTATTTTCTGATTGAAATGTCATGTTTTTCATTGCTGAAGTAGACAATTTTTCTGAAAACATTATGTAATTATTTAAATAATTATTTATTGTCTATTTTCGAAATTTCCAAAAATTGAGCCAGAGATATCAATTTTTTTTAAATAATAATATTACACAATATAAAAATCTGCGTAGGAAATCTTCTGTGTAGAACACATTTTTTGTAAGAAAAATTGTGTGTAGCAAAAGTTTTGTGTAGGAAAAATATAATAATATTAAATTCTGTGTAGGAAATATTTTGCGTGGGAAAAAAATTAAAGTTTTTAAAAATATTAAATTTTATGCATGAAAAATTTGGTGTAGAAAAAGTTGTGTACAAAAAATATAACATTATTAAATAATGTATATGAAATATTTTTTGTAGAAAAACTTTTTTGTTTAGAAAAAATATAAAACTATTAAATAACGTGTAGGAAATATTTTGTGTAGACAAAGTTTTGTGAAGGAACAATGTGATCAGTATAGTTGCGTACAATACATTTTGCATAGAATAAAATTGTTTAGGAAAAAATGGACACCATTTTAGTTGATGTTTTTCAGGATTTTTAAAATAACCACCCCCAAGTACTGCTAACTACTCCTTAAAGTGATGGACCCCATGTAAATAGTGAAATATAAATTTCGTTTCTTAAGATTTATTCCAAGTTTAAACATTATGTAATTTAGATCAAATTTAAAAAAAATTTTTTAAAAATTCAATAGTATTATTAAAGGGGTGAAAGAATTTACTCCGAAAAGTGGATTATTCAATGTAACAATTCGCAATCTAATTAATATTTGTTAATGAAAATGATTAAAAGTTATAATATTCTAGTTTAATAATATTATATTATAAAAAATTTAATAATAATATTTATTAAGTATTAATTACTAAATATTAATTAGATCTCGAGTTATATTGGATAATCCACTTTTGGGGGTGACTTTTTCGTCCCTTAAATACTGTTATTGCAAAAAATTTGTAATTCATTTGCATGTGTTATAAATCGCTTTGGTTCACGTACGGAATGATTCTTAAGACAGAAAATCAATTTTTTCACTATTTACAGGTGGTCAATCACTTTAAAGGTTAGATAACATCACTCAGGGGTGGTTCTTTGAAAAATCCTGAAACACTTCAACTCAAATATTCTGCATTGTAAACGAAAAAACTTTTCCCAATTTTTTTAATTCATATCCTGATTTTCAGGATAAAAATATTGATAAAAATGTCGTTTTTTAATATAAAGAATTAGGGTTACAACCCCTTGTATTACAAATATACTTGCTCTCTTAGGCTTCTTATGAAAAACATTTTTCACTTGGTGTTATTCAGAAATTTTATTAGATGCCAAGATACATAAAAAAATTATTTTAAGGGCAAACTTTAGGGGTGGTTTTCACCCCTTCAAAGAGAATGTTGGCACATAGAAAAATGCTTGTATCTTATTTTGTCAAATTCTACAAATTATCCAAGAATTATCAAATTTGGTGAGGTCGGTTTAAGGGAGTCTCCTTGTTAATGAAATAGGTGAATCTTGTATTTTATTAAATCAATTTTCAATCAATTAGTTCAATGCTCGACTACAGTAAAAAAATTTCAACAAAGAAGTTTTAGTTTCTACCTAAAAAGACGAATTTTCAGCAAAAAACAAGAATCCTCAATCAAACAGTGGAATTTTCTACTAAAAAAGATAAATTTCCAACCCAAAATAGTATAATTAAATTACCAACCAGAATTAAAGAAATAAATTTTCAATTAAAACCTTTTACATTCAACAACAAAATAAGCATTTAAACAAAAAATCGATTTTCAAATACAGAGATAGATTTTCAAGTGAAATGATAAATTTTCAACCCAAAAAATTTGTTTTGGACAAAGCTGTTATATTTTCAAAGTAAGGGGTTGGGTTTTGTACAAAAAAATATGAATTCTTGTTAAAAAATCTAATGATTAATATTTCAAATAAAAATATGAATCATCAAAAAAATTGTAAGCTACCTATAAAATTCGACTATAATTATTTTTAAATCAAAGAGTTGTATTTACAACCAAAAACAGTACAATTTCTAGCAGAACAATTTTTAATAAAATATTTCCATTTTCTATATAAGAGATTAATTTTCAACTAAAATTTGGAAACTGACCGAGAGACCTAAAATTCTTTTTTTTTTAGAAAAAGCTCGATAATTTAAATTTTAAGGTTATAAATAATTCCAGCAGATATGTTGTCATTATTTCGTGTGCTTATAACAATACATTATAATTTTTTAAATATTTTTAATGCCGTATAAAATTTTTCATCACATAATTGCTACTTTCGAAATAGAATTTTTTTTCAACGATGATATTTACACACATTGTTTGTTCTGTCTGCGATGATATCAAACCTACGACGATCCGGGTTCATAGTCACAATGTTTATTGTAAAATAAAAAAAACAGAGTTCAAAATTTCATTGAAGTGTTTTCACATAATATCTCAGTCATTTTACTTGACACTTAATTACAAAATAATTTGTTTTATGTGCTAGAATAAAGAAAATTTATATTTTTAAAACATTTCTGTGACTTAAAAAAAATTGAATTAAATACTAAAACAAATTCTTTTTTCAAAAAACTTCTTCCTAATATAGTTGAAATAAAATTTGATTACAAAAATAATTTAAAAGTCAACATTAATCATTTTTATAAACAGTTTATCTGGTAAAATATTTACAAAAAAAAAATTTTTATTTTGATTTAGACAGTTTCACGTCAGAAGGAAATTTTTTAAATCAAAATAGCTTTAAAAAGTTTCAAAAATAATAATATAATATAATAATATATTAATTAATAATTATATTAATGAATATTAATGATGAATGAATATTAATGAATAATAAAATTCCCGATTAATAAAATTCCCGAAAAATAAAATTACAGGATTGTAAAATTCCCGAATATTAAAATTCGCGAATAATAAAATTTCCGAAAAATAAAAATACCGAATTGGAAAATTTCCGAATAATAAAATTATTGAATAATAAAATTCCCGAATTATAAAATTCCTGGCAGTTAATAATATTACCTGATTGGAAAATTCCCGAATAATAAAATTGCCGACACAAAATTGTCAAATTATAAAATATCTGAATTTGAAAATTCCCGATTTTAAACAATTACAATAGATTCATAAATATGTTTAATTGATCACAAATGCAATAATGAAATGTTTTAAAAATAATTTTTAATGTTTAAAATTTCGAAAATTATTGTTTGAATTTAAAATAACAATAATTGTTAATAAAATATTTCGGGTTGAAGTATTTTTTTTAATGTGCATATTATTGAAAAAATACAAAAAGCAAAATTTACATACATATTTTTTTGAAAATCGATATAAGGTAAAATGAAAACAGGGCGACTTTTTTGGGGTTCGAAGGTCAAATTTGGGCTTTTTATATATTTTTTAAATACTATGCAGATTTAAAAAAATTTCTCACCCAGTTATTTTAAATTCAAAACATAATTTTCTAAATTTAAGACATATTAAATAATTAAAAATAGATTCATTATTGTATTTGTAATAAATAAAACATTTATAAAAAAATTGTAATTGTTTTTATTCGGGAATTTTCAAATTCGAATATTTTATAATTCGGCAATTTTTTGTCATTAATTTTATTACTCGGAAATTTTTCAATTCGGTAATATTATTAACTGCCGGGAATAATATTATTCGTGCATTTTTCCAATTCGCTAATATTATAAACTGTCGGGAATTTTATTATTCGGGAATTTTCCAATTCGGTATTTTTTTATTTTCAGAAATTTTATTATTCACGAATTTTAATATTAGGAAATTTTCCAATTCGATATTTGTACTTTCCGGCAATTTTGTTATTCGGCAATTTTCCAAATCGACAATTTTGCAGTGTCGGCAATTTTATTTTTCAGGATTTTTCAGTCGTCCCGTTTTTTGCTGACTTACTAATGATTTTATTAAAGACTCAACTTTATGGTGAAAAAATTATTATTTCGTTTAAAATGTGGTACTTCTTTCGTAACTAATGTTGATATAAAATTAAATTTTGTTTAGTAAAAATATTAACTGGTCCAATCCACGGAAATCAGGTGATAATTATTTTTCAAATCAGCTGGAAGATTTAAAAAAGGTTAAAAACTGACAACATAGAAGCATTTTTAAATTAAAATATCTCGGTAAATATTTAAAGCCGATTTTCTCAAAAAACGCACTTATATTTTTTACAATTTTTGATCAATTTATACTTTCTTAAGGAAGACATGTCGCGAATTTTAAACTGGCTGAATAATTTCTGTGACACCGAGAACATTTATTTTTTATTTTTGACAATATTTCTCCTCACCTCAAAACTGGTTGAGCTTTTTCTGATTTTCTTTCTTTAAATTTTCGTTCCGGAGTTATATTTTGAATCACCAAATATATTGTTAAAATTTTTTTTTACAAAAAAGATGCTTTTCCATTAAGCTATTATAAAGATCAGAAAAAATCCTTAATTCAAGAAAATAATGCTAATTTTTAGCTAAGGGTTAATTGTGAAAAAAAATTATTTAAAATAAATCTTTTATGACATCCGGGAATGGTTCTTTACCATTTAGTCGGATTCAGAAGTAGAGCATTATCTGTTTTTGAAGATTCATAACTTGATCGATATTGTGGATTTTATGCTTCCATATTTTTGGAGGGTTATCTACTGTGGGTAAAGTACCATTCCCTGATGATTTAACAGATTAACCTTAAATAATTACTTGTCAAATTAAAACATAGCAACAAATTAGCATTATTTTCTTGCACTAAGGATCTTATTCTGATCTCTCTAGTAGCTTAATGGAAAAGCATCTGACCAGAAAAAAAATTCTGTGGTTCGATTCCCAGTGGAGCGAAAAGAAAAAGATTTTATTTCCAAGAAAAAAGTTTAATTTTAAATTTATGAAATGCTAGGAAGCAACTATTTATTTTTCCAGGTATAAGTTTACAGGGCAACTGATTTAGTAAAAAAAGCCTTCTCATTCCATTGATTCTTCTAATCAGCGTTCAGCGTCACCAGCTTGATCATCTTCACAAACTCCACCACCTTCACCACCTCCTCAACCTACTCCACCTACACGACCTAGAATTAAGACAATAATCAACAATATCAATCAACAATAATCCCTAAGGTTTCAGCAAAAAAAGAGATTCTAGCAAGCAGGAACAGCAACGAAACCATGATGCTCTCTTCCTGACAACCAAGAATCAAGTCAGGCAGATAGCTTCGTGGTCTCGTTTCTTTTTCTGCTTGCTCGATTTTTTTTTACGAAACTTTGGTGATTATTTTTCAAAAATGTTTTTTATTCTGATTAAATAATAATAATAATAATTAAAAGACGAAAGAAATAAAAAGAGAATAAAGGGTATTTGGTTAATTGCCTTCTCATTTATCTTCCCTGTTTCTCATTTTTGTCAAAAACATAGCATACATTTTTTTAAATTAATGAAATACATTTCAGGTGATGTATTGAAAACGTCAATTGAATAAATTAAATGAATTTATAAAAATCAAAGAAATTACTTGTATGTATCATGCAGAACGATAATTCAATAAAGATAATGTGTAGAATTCTTGAAAATAACACCAAGAGACCAGTGACCAAATTTGGACAACCACTACAAAATTTTCCTTTATAAATTGAAAAAATCCTCTTGAAAAAAAATTCCTAGAACAGAAAACAATTTTTGAAACAGAATAAAAAAAGAGGAAAGAAAAATGAAAAGGAAACGAACCAAATCCACTTCCTTCTCTTTTTATTTCTTTCCTCTTTTTTATTTTTATTATTATGAAATCACAATAAAAATCCATTTGCAAAAAATAATCCTCAAGTTTTCAGCAAAAAGAAAGAGATTCGAGCTGGAAGAAACGGCAACGAAACCATGGTGCTCTCCTTCTGACACTCTCTTCCTGGCTGCGTGGTTTCCTTGCTGTTTCTTCCTGCTTTTGAGAAATGTTTTTTTTTATTCTGATTTGATAATAATATAAATTAAAAGACGAAAGAAATGAAAATAAAATAAAGGGGATTTCTTTAATTGCCTTGTCATTTCTCTTTTGTCTTTTTTATTTTTGTCCAAAAAAATAATGTTTTTCTTTTAAAACGTCAACCTACATAGTCCAGATATAGAAAAAATTACTTAAATACATGTCACGTGTTGTATTGAGAACGTCAATTGAGTAACTTGAATAAATTTATAAAAATAAATGAAATTTATTGTACTTATCATGCATAACGGTAATTAAATAAAGTTAATGTATAGAATTCTTGAAAATAAAACCAAGAAACCAGTGACCAAATTTGGACAACCACTATAAAATGCTCCCATGGTAAATTAAAGAAATCCTCTTTTTAAAAAATTCCTTGAAAAGAATACATTTTTTGACAAAAATAAAAAAGAGAGAAGAACAATGAGAAGGCAAGCATCCCCTTTCTTCCCTTTTTAAAACTTCCTTCTTCTGTAACAATAAAGAAAAAGACGAGAGGAATTAAAAAAAAAAGAGAAGGAAGGGGATTTGGTTGTTTTCTTTCTCATTTTTCTTTCATCTTTTTTATTTTTGTCCAGTTTTTTTTCTTTTTTTAGGAATTTTTTTGTAGAAGGATCTTTTATTAAATTGCAATAGGAACATTTTATAGTGATTATCCAAATTTGGTCGTTGGATTCTTTTCCATTCATTTTCAGGAATTTTGCACATTAGTTTGATTTGTATAAATGAAGATTAAAATTTAAAAAATTATTATTTGAACGTTTGAATGAAAATTATATTTCAATGTTAGTAATGTGAAATATGTATCCAAATTTAAGATTTTTTAATTATATGTAAATGTGTTTTAATTTCCGATCCAAAAATTAGTGTAAAAGCTTATTAATAAATATCAGAAATATATGAAGTAAAAATTATTTTAATCGAAGTTCTGTTACCTGCTGCATTTTTTATTAAGAATTTTTCAACTTTTTTATTGAAAATAAAACTTGTTAAAGCACAATTAATTATTTTTCTTCGAAAATTGACATAGTTGGTTGAACGTGAAACTCCTTTTTTCAAAGATCTTTCTACTGGTTAATAATTCATGATTAAGGTGATCCAATTTTTTATCGATTCCATTCGTAAAACCCCTAAACTTTTTTGAATCCATACCAAAAATTAATTCTTTAGTTAGTTTAAAAATTAATTTTAGACAACAAAAAAGGAAGTATTAACTCGTTAAATTCATAAAAAAGATTAAATTTTAAACAAATAGTTCAATATTTCACCTAAAAGATAATTTTCAACAAAATACATACATTTTCAAACAAATTGTTAAATTTGAAAACCAAAAGAAGGAATTATCTAAAAAAGTTAATTAATAATTTTAAACCTAGAACATGATTTTTTAAACAAGAAGCTAAATTATCGGAAAATAGAATAATTACATTTTCAACCGAAAAATTAATTTGATACAGGGCTGTGAAATTGTCAACCAAATATTTAAATTATCTTCTAAATTGTTAAATTTCCGAGCCGAAAATACGAATTATATACAACACAGTTTAGTTTGAACAAAAAGTTCATTTTTAACCCAAACATATTAATTTTTAACCAGTTTCGTTTTTTGGAACAAAAAAGGTTGTATTTCTACAGAAAGAGACTAATTGCACACCAAAGAAAATTTTTTAGTCAAAAAGGAAAAAGTGAAAACAAGAAGCATGGCTTCTCAACAAAATTGATGAACTTTCAACGAATGAATTCAATTTTGAACCAATTAATAATAATAATAATAATAATATTTTTAACAAAACAAAAACACTTTATCAATAAAACACATACATTTTCAAACAAATAGTTAAATTTTCTGCTAAATTTGTAAACTGGTTAGAAATTCAATTCTCGGAGATGTTAAAAATAATTTTATATATATATTTTGTTGCTGATAAATTGGAAATGTCTTGTTTTACCAAAATTCAATAAAAAGTAATATTTTAAGCGAACGAAATAAAACTTTAAAAAATATGAATCTTTAACTAATTTGTCTAACTAGTAACAAAATATTTGAATTTTTAAATAAAAAGATTACTTTTTTTGCATTTTGGATTTAAAACTAAAAAGGACGAATTTTCATCGAACAGGATTATTTTTGACTAAATAAGTTGCATTTTCAACTAGAAAAGATCATTTTTCAATAAAAATATTAATTCTTATCCAAAAATGGAATAGTTATATTGTTAATTCAGTGAACTATTTAATTTTTTTTTAAGAAGTCATCCTTTACTCATTAAAAATTAATCTTCTCCATGCAAAATGAATTTCTCTTTTTTCTTTTAAAAATGAAACTGGTTGGTTGAAAGTTAAGCAGGTTTGCAAAGTTCATTCTTTTGTTTCATAATTTATCACTTTAGCTTTCTTCTGAAGTCTTCAGTTTTGCTTTGACTTTTAAGTTCTGAACAAATAATAAATGAAGATTAACAAGAATATTTTTTAAAATTATATTGTATTTTTCTCGAAGAAAATTAGTTTCATATTTTTGAGAATATTTTAAGAATATAAGTTTAAAACAAAAGGACTATCTTACAGTAAATATAGAAATAAAGAATGGAATAATTAGAAGTTGGTGGGAGGATTAGTGCTGTCAATAACTTGTAATTTTTTTTATTAATAACAATCAATGTCTTCTCATTCGTCAAACAAAAAAACCTCGAAAGAAAAAAATATTTTTAATGAAATTAAAATTTTCATTGCAAAAAGAAACCATTCATTGGGCCAAAGATTTTTCTTTGACTCAAAATAATGTTTTTTGATAGAGCCCATGAATATTTTTCCATTTTTTTCTGAGGTTACATTCGGATTCTAAGTTGTGAAGGTAAAATAATAATAGACGCGATAGAAATTATTAGTTGAATAAATAATGTGATGCAGACTAACATTTTTGGTGCCACGAAGCCGCACAATAAAAGTCTTTTACTACTTATGCTCGGGACGGGAAAAACGCCTAGACAAATTTTTGATTAAAAAGACAATTTTTCAACCAAAAATTGGTTCAAATAATTTTTGTCTTTTAATCAGTTCTAAATTTTTATCAAAATGGCATTTTGTTACTATTTAATTCAATATTTGTTTCTTAAGTAAAAGAATGATCTTTTTAAATATTTTTATTGTCTGTGACGATATGAAAATGAAATTAAAATTTAATTTAAAGGGGTTCCTAGCGATTCCAAAAATTTAAAGAGATTTAAGAAATTGACAGGGATTTAAAAAAATGTTGTTTGAGTTCTAAAGATTGCAAGATATTTATGTTGCATTTTAGAAAATAAACTAAATTTAATTTAATTTAAAGTGATTTCTAGCGATTTAAAAGAATTTCAAGAGTAGTAAGGTTCCAGAGAACCTCAAGAAATAATTTTACTTCAATTTCAGAAAATTTAATTAAAAATTCACTGAATTTAAAAAAATTCAAATCATATCAGCAAGCTGTCCGAGATCAAAAAGAGTTTCATCGAAATTCGATTGACTTCCATGAATTTTTAAGCTTTTAAAAGAATTTAAAGAATTTTAATGGATTTTTTTAGAGATAAAAGTATTTTAGGGGATTCCAAAGGATATCGAGAGATTAAAAAAGCTTAAAGGAATTAAAAATAATTTGGTTTGAGTTTCAAAGATTTCAAGATATTTGTAGTAAATTTTGGAAAATAAATTTAATTTAATTTAATTTAAAGGGATTCCTATCGATTTCGAAGGGTTTTAAGCTTTTAATATGAATTTCGGAAAATAAATTAAATTTGAAGCAATTTTTAACGATCCCAAAGAATTTCAAGAGATTTACAAAATTTCAAGGGATGTAAAAGAATTTTTATGGAGTTCTAAAGATTTCAAGATAATTAAAATGAATTTAGAAAAATGAATTGAATTTCAACGTATTCTTAGCGACTACATAGGATTTTAAGAGATTAAAAAATTTCAAGGGATTTAAAAGAATTTTGTCGGAGTTCTAAAGATTTCAAGGTATTTATAAAGAATTCCGGAAAATAAATTAAATTAAAATAAATTGTATGGGATCCCCAACGATTTCTAAGGGTTCTTAAAGATTTAAACAATTTCAAGGGATTAAAAAAAATTGTTGGCGTTCCAAAGATTTCAAGGTATTAATAGTAAGTTTCCAAACTTGAAAGGAATTTATAGGAATTTTGTTGGAGTTCCACAGATTCCAAGATATTTTTAGTGAACTTTGGAAAAGAAATCGAATTAAATTAAATCTTAAAGGATTCCAACGATTTCGAGGGGTTTCAGGAGATTTAAAATATTTCGAGCAATTTAAAATAATTTGTTTGGCGTTCCAAAGGCTTCAAGATATTTATAGTGAATTTAGGAAAAGAAATTAAATTTGAAGTAAATTTGTAGCGATTCCAAAGAATTTGAAAAGATTTCAAAAAATTCAAGAGATTTCGAAGAATTTTGGTAGATTTCGAAGGGTTTTATGAGAGTTACAGTATTTCAAAAAATTTAAAAGATTTTTTTTAAGGTCGAAAGTTATGGTGAATTTCGGAAAATAAATTCATTTTGAAGGAATCTATAGCGATTCCAAATTAATTTAAGAGAATAAAATAATTTCTAGGGATTAAAAGAATAATGCTAGAGTTAAAAAAATTTTAAGATATTTTAAGTGAATTGTGGAAAATAATTTAAATCTGAATGGCTTCCTAACGATTCCAAAGGATTTTAGGAATTTAAAAAAATTGTAAAGGACTTGAAAGAATGTTGTGGGAGTTCTAAAAATTTTGATATATTTATATTGAATTTCAAAAAATAATTAAAATTAAATTTTTAAAGGCATTTCTGGCGATTTCAAAGAATTCAAGGAAATTAAACAATTTTAAGGGGAGTTAAAAGAATTTTGTTGGAGTTACAAAGATTTCAAGATATTTATAGTGGATTTCAGAAAATAAATAAATTTATGTTTAAGAGGTATTCCTAACAATTCCAAAGATTTTAAAGTGCGAATCTTAGTAATTGTAAATTTTGTTACCTTCCATTCTTAGTTAAATTAAATTTATATTTAATCAGTGGCTTTTTATTTATGTAAATTTCGATTAAGCTATTTCACTCATGAAGCTCTAAAATGAATAATAATTTAAAAAAGAAGTATGGATACAGAAATTTATATCCAAATAGTTCAATTTATATAATATAAATTTGTAAATATAAATATTGTATAAAGGATCTTAACATTTAAAAAAATTTTAATTTAAAAGAAAATGATTTCGAATTGATTCTGTCACTTTTTCATCTCTTTTTTGTTGAAAATTAATCTTCTTGGTGAAAACGTCATTTTTTCAATCGAATAATTACGATTAGGTAGTGGATGTAAGTCTAGAAATGAGTTGTAAAATTTTTTTTTATGCTAGAGAAATCAATATTTTCTTTCTTATTCAACAAAAAAAAACATCGAAATACAAAAAAATCTTTTTCAATTCGAATTTTCGATAATTTTCAGCTTAAAATTTAACTATTCCATTTTTGGTTATAAATTTATCCTTTCCAGATGAAAATTTATAAATTTTGTCAAAGATTAATCTTTTTGGTTCAAAATTAATCTCTTCTGCTTGAAAATTAGTTGTTTTTTTATTGAAATTTAATTTTTTAAACTTAAAATGTAACTAAATCTTTTGACGAAATTTTTTCATTTTTGTCAAAAATATATATGTTTAGCTGAAAAACTATTTCGTTGAAAATTTATCTATGTACTTAAAAACTTATTTCTGTAACCGAAAATTAAAAAATTATATTTTTGTTAAAATTTTATCTTAAATCGTCTTTTTTGGTAGAAAAATAACTTTTTGGATTGAAAGTTCACCCAGAAGGTTCAAATTTCTATTAAAAATTTTAATATTTGATTGAAAATTCATGTAGTTCGTTTATCAATATTCATTTTGGTATATAATGATATTTTGTTGTTGAAATTTCATCTCTTTGGTTGAAAATCAGTTATCTTTATTAAAATTTTTTTTTTTTTATATAAAATGTAACGAAATTTGGTTTCAACAATTTTTTCAAGACATTTTAGAAGAAAAATAAATTTTGTATTAAAAATTGAACTATTACGTTCACAAGTTATTTTATTTGTTTGAGAACTTTTTTATGACTGACAATTAAACTCTTCTATTTTTTCTTGAAAATTTATATTTTTTAATCCAAAATTCGAATAACTAATAGGTTCAAATTTCCAATAAAAATTTAAATATGTGATTAAAAATTCATATGCTTTTGTTTAAAAATATTCTTTCTTTTCAGATAAGCAATCTTTTTGGTGGAAATTTTTGTTTCTTTAGTTGAGAATAAGTTTTTTTTATTGAAAAATAATTTTTGGATTTAAAATTGAACTATGCCATTTTTCTTCCATTTTTTTATCCGCATTTAATCATTTCGGTAGAAAATTCATCAGTTTGGTTAAAAATTTAACTTACAAAAAAAACTTTAAAAATTTAATTTAATTTAATTTAAGAAATTTAAATTCTTATTTATCCAACTTAACAGTAAAATATTCTGTTGAATATTCTTTTGAAAAGTATCACATGAAGACCATTAATATTTATAATTAATTCATAGCCCATTAATTTGTTTTAATTAAAAAATGGCTTATTTGTCCCAAATTTTTGAAAAGAACTAGAAGAAAATATTTTTATTTTATAACCTTTTTCCATTACTTTATACCGCCATAAATAATTTTAAATATATTGAACAAGCAATTAGTTATTTTCACTATTAAACTGAGAAATATCTTGACTAATCAAAGTAGTATTTTTTAATAAACTTTGGTCCCTTTTTAAGCTAAATCATTTTTGAAAATTTTGCTATAATAATTGCATTTCTTAATTGAAAATTATAAAAACATGCAAATTAAAAAAATTTTGAAAATCGAAAATAGAACTCTATTGGAAAGTAGCACATGAAGACCCTGGATGTATGTAATTAGTATGGAGGCCATGGATCCAATTTCATCTTATGAGTGTAAAATTTTCTATTTTTTCAACTCTGTTTAAACAATCCGGAGGCTATGCTTTTAAATTAGGAACATGATACTTCAAAATTAGAATTCCAAAATATGACATTCTTATTGTTGCAATACACTTAAGAATGTCGCACCATCGTTTTATTTCCTTTTTTTCTATTTTTCAATTTCCTATTTTTAAAAATTTTTTTAAATTATTCTATAAAGTCCCAAG
>JAWWLR010199677.1:0-16506 GCA_035041075.1 Acraspis erinacei | reverse complement strand
ACAGATTATTTCAAAAAGACTTAATCAATACTAAGAACATATTTGTTTATATACAATGAGATTTAAAAATATTTCTTCTTTAAAAATACAATTTGTTATAAATAAAAAATTAATGTGTTTTATTTGGTTCAGATTTGCGACCTGTAGGTGGTTTTGAACGAAATTA
Organism: Acraspis erinacei; assembly: GCA_035041075.1. NCBI lineage: Eukaryota > Metazoa > Arthropoda > Insecta > Hymenoptera > Cynipidae > Acraspis > Acraspis erinacei. The sequence continues at coordinate 16,340 of JAWWLR010199677.1, read as the reverse complement.
TTGCTATATCCCCAATTTGCGTCGGTCCGAGTCGATCGGGTCAACTTTCTGATATTGTCGATTTGCACATCTTTTTTTAGCCTTCTAAATATTGTCGCTTTAGCCATATTACAGAGCTGTCATATAGTCGACCATCCTATGTGGTCTGTCGGGATATTTATATGGCTAAGACGACCTTCTATTTTTCTCCGTGTGGGGCGCACGACTGTTGGTTCTCGCGCTTCACGCTTCATAATATATTTATCTCGCGCTGCGCACTCGATAATGTATTTACCTTCCGTTACGCGCTTGGTCATTATATATTCTCCACGCTTGTGCAAATACTTTTTTAAACTGAAGGTCAAAGCAGAGAAAATAGTAATTTTGTGATAGTGAATTCTCTTTCGTTAAAGCTCCTTTGTCTCTAAAGAACATATTGTAGTCACCTGTATCTTGCTTCACACTCCAATTTTCTCCTCAAATTGTATATCCTTTCCACAAATTTATATTATTACAATTCATAACATGCATTGGCATTAAAACAGACGTGGCACAGTGGGGCGAAATGAACCACGATATGCAAAATAATCTGTATCTTACAATTCTTCATCGATTTTCACTTTTTTTCTTTAATTCAGCATTAAATTCTCAAGAAATCTGAAGAGGCCAATTTTTTAATTATTGTTTGTTTACATTTTTCTAGAGCTGCAAATAGCGAAAAAAATGTTCATCTACAATTTTCTTTTTAATTCTCTGTGAATTTTTTTTCAGTTGTACCAGGCCTCAGGTTTGATGCAAAATGGGCGGTGAGAGAAAAAAAATGGTTTAAAAAATGTATGTAAACATTTGGTTATCAGAATTGGTCTTTTGTGTGCAAGAAACAATTTGCATTTGAAAAAAATGAAAAAAAGTCATAAATAGCGCCAAAAACTCGCAAAATCCATTTTTCCCGTATGGGGTTTTTTGGAACCCTATAAAACAGACCTATGGTATTAATATTTCAAAAGCGAAATTTTATTCTTATTATATGGCTAATTTTGGAGCGAAATGTTGAGTCTCAAATCAATTGCAATAATCGAATTTTCAAAACAAAAAAAATCATTTATTTGTGTGTAGAACAAATTTTTGGAATGTCCCCATAAAAATTAAATAAAAAAATTTTGAACCAGAAATTCAAGGAATACTTTTAAATTCCCGTAATACGTGCATAAACCTACGGACTGTCCGGACGTATATACACTATCTTTATAAATAGTTTTTCCGATTTAATATTAGATATATTATTAATTTGTTTAAACTATTTTTTATTTGCAGGTTAGTTGTGTAAATGGATGTCACATTTTATAGAAAGTGTGATGATTAAAAATTAAAAATTCCAAAAATTTAATTTCAAAACAATTTTTCAAGTCTTAATTTTTAATAATACAAAAACATTTATCTATGAACTTTTTAGAAATGAAAATAAAAATCATTTTAGAATAATACATATGAATTAGCAATAGTTTCGAATAGTCACTGTTGCCGGTTTCTGGTGCGAAAAAAAATACATTTTCAATTACGAATAAAAGAAGAACTTTTTGCTACTCTGGAAAATATTTTTAATTTCTCAAATGAGTACGAGATCTGACATTTAACCTTTGACATTTTTCAAATATTTTCTTGAGACGCTGAATCTTGAAAAATTTGGAAAACTTAAGTATCACTGTTTGAGAAATGATTCCGGAGTCATTAGTACACAATATAATGGTGTCATTCCGTATGGCCTAGTTTGCCCCCTTTTCAGGATGAATAGTCAAAATCTAGAAGATTCGATTGACAGAGAGATTGGCAAATGGAAGGGGTTATTTATCCATGCCACCTTTTTTGTAAGATCAGAGATTATAAATTCGCAGTGAATGCCCTTTTCTCCACAGTTCCTATAAAAAAATTTACTTCAAACTTTTCTTTTTTAAGAATGAAAATTCTCCTCCTGACTTGCGCTGTTAGCGCTTTTCTGCCTTCGGTAATTTGTGACCCCAGCTCATCTCAAGGCTGGCCAAACAACTTTCCATACAACTCGCCATCCAGCTCGCAATCTCAATGGCAACCTCACTGGCAACGAAACCCCCCTCCCCCTGAGTAAGTACTAAAACTTTTAATATTTTTCTCAATATTCTACAATTTTAATTAATTAATTATATTTTTCTCTCGAAAACTATATTTCTTTGTAAAATTAATGAAATATTGACAGGGTTGCTACAAAATCCTAATTTCCAAATTCCCTGCATTTATCTGAACATTTTTTTATTTTCCCTGATGTTTATACATTTTTCTTGCGGGTGTAAAATAGTGTGAAAGCTAAAAAATTACTAATTTTAATGAAAAACAATGCTTGTCTCTAAATTTATTGTTTGGACTTCAGAGAAAATAATCATGCAGATTTTGATAAGGGGTTATCCAGAACTTGTGTAAGAAGATTGGGAGGTGGGAATTAAGAAATATTCGGAAATAATGTTTCACAAATTAAAAGCGCGCCACCCTGATTTTTGAAATTGTAGACTGTGTCAAAAAAGTATTCCCCTTTGTGCCATGGGAACAATTAAAAAATTTTTTGTTGAAAATTATAACAAAAATTTTGCCGCTGCGTGGACACACATTCTCATACAGCGCTTGAATGAAACTTTATCAAAAATATCTCTTTCAGGTCACAATATTTATATACGTCTTTGTATTCTGAATTTTCTACTTAATCAAGTATAGGTAAAGATTAAGTTGCGCAAAACTCTGTAGGCTTTGAGGTACACATTCCCATTGTTGTACTCGCGCTGCGCGCTCGACTTATGGCAGACATTTGTAAATTTATATTTTCTGAACCTCCTGAAAATTAAAAAAAACTACAATCCTTTTGTCAGACATTTTTCTCTATCTCGCCTTGTTATGCTAAGATTAGAATAGTTTGGACTTCAGAGACAATAATTATTCAGATTTGTATAAGGGGTTATCCAGAACTTATGTAAGAAGATTGGGAGGTGGGAATTAAGAAATCTTCCGAAATCATTTTTTTAACTAAAAAAAATAAAAGGTTCAAAACTTATAGGGGCGTAACCCAGATTTCTGAAATTTTACACGCTGTCAAAAAAAAGTTTCCATTCGCTCCATGGGAACAATACGATTTTTTTTTTGAAAATTAAAAAAAAGATGCTTCGCATGCAATTGAAAATGTGTTATATATACTAGAATAAGGGTATATTTCTAAATAATTTTTTTCAAATACAAAACGCATTTAGATAAAAAGTGAGGGTTACGCGCTTTTCCTTTCCGTTTCTAAATGCGTTTTGTATTAGAAAAAATTATTGAGGAATATATACCCTCATTCTCGTATATATATATAACACATTTTCAATTGCATGCGAAGCATTTTTTTTAATTTTCAAAAAAAATCGTATTGTTCCCATGGAACGAATGGGAACTTTTTTTTGACAGCGTGTAAAATTTCAGAAATCTGGGTTACGCCCTTATAAGTTTTGAACCTTTTATTTTTTTTTTAGTTAAAAAAATTATTTCGGAATATTTCTTAATTCCCACCTCCCAATCTTCTTATATAAGTTCTGGATAGCCCCTTATAAAAATCTGCATAATTATTGTCTCTGAAGTCCAAACTGTCCTAATCTTAGCATAACAAGGCGAGATAGAGAAAAATGTCTGACAAAAGGATTGTACTTTTTTTTAATTTTCAGGAGGTTCAAAAAATATAAATTTTAAACCCCTTAATCAAAAAGTAAAAGGAAATACCAAGAACGAAGAATTTTAAACAAAATACATTCGGGTTTAACGAAAAAATATGAGCTTCAAATTTAAAAATGCTTTCTGAGCATAACTAAATAGTTAACTTTTTAATCATTGAGATGAATTGTAAACAAAATACGTAAATTTTTAACAAAATAGTCAAGTTTTTTAATAAAAAAGCTTAATTTTAAATAATAATAGAGTAGGTCAAATTTAAGTTAAAACCATTAATTTTCCACAAAAAAGAGGGATTTCTAAGAAATAAATAGATTTTTAAACAAAGTAAATAAATTTTTAACTAAAAAAAATCAATTTTCAACGACAAAAATGAATCATTGACCATAAATTTGATTTTTCTACCCATAACTAGTACCTAGTGAATGAAAAACGCGCCCAGCCAACGGAAATTTTGAAAAAATTCAGGGAATCGTATTCATTTCTTTTTTTAAATAAAATTGTTTTAAAAGATCTTTGAATATTAATGGTCTTGCAAAATGAGAAATTTTTTAGGAAAAAATTATAGAATTTTTAAAATAAGGATATCTGATATAATATTCATGTTAGTAATTTATTTGAATTTTACTTATATTTATCTGTTTCGAAATTGCTTTTTGGGGTTGAAAATTCAACTATTTTTGTAAAAAAATGTACTTTTGCTTAAAATTCATATTTTGCCACTGAAAAGTCACCTGAAATCTTTTTTAGAAGATAATTCAATTTTTTTATTTGTATTTTTTATCGAAATATTCATCTAGTTAAGTAGAATTTACATATTTCTTAGATAAAAATGCAAGATTTTGTTTGAAAACTCAACATTTTTTTTGAAAAATTATTCTTTTTGGTTGAAAATTTAACTATTTCATAAAGAATTTACTTTTTGGTGAAAATATATATATTTTTATGTTGGAAAGTCAATATGAAATCTTTAGGTGAAAGTTAGAGTGCTGTTTTATTTTATTTATTTTTTAATGAAATTCAATAAAAAAAATAAAACAAAAGAAACTGAACGATAAATTTAATAGTTGATATTTTAAAACAGAATGGTTTTAAATGAAACAGAAATTAGTTAAATTAATATTTTAAAAAACTAATTGTCGAGCAAGACGCTTGAATTTGTAACTAAAAAATTTTTAATTAATTTTTCAGCTAAAAATTAGTTTAGAAGGAAAAGAAACGATTTTTCAAAAAAATAGTTCGGGTTTGAACAAAAGAAATCATATTTTGACAAAAATATATTTTTGACAAAAACGTTGAAAATGTAACCAAGTAGTTCAAGGTTCAACCAAAAAGATAAATTTTTAAACAAGAAAATTCATTTTAGCCAAAAAAGAAAAATGTGAACAAAATCACAAAATCACTAGTTGAAGTCCGCTCTAAAAATAAGATAGTAAAATTTTCAATTAAAAAGAATGAACTTTTCAACAGAAATATTTGGATTTTTTTTTTGTTATATTCATTCAGTTCATATTATTTGAGCAACAAAATAAGAAAAGGGTAAAAAGGGGAAGTTTCTTTTAAACAGGGGAGAAAGAAGAATTCTCTCAAAGAGGCGACATTTTTTGAAAAACTGTTTAAGAACAATAAAAAAACCTAAAAAATTAAAATTAAAACCAATATAAACGATTCAACTATTTATGAAAACTCTCCGTTCTTTTAAAGAACAGATTCTAATTTACTTATTTCATTTATTTAAATGTGTAATTATTATTTTTAAAAAAGGCTATAGAAATAAAAAACTGGGAAGTCGGAAAGTTAAAAACAGAACCAGATTGCTTAAACAATTTTTTTTTTCAAAACCATGAGATAACAATTTCTTGAATCTTAAAAATAGGCTAAAATCACAAATTGATTTTTTTTCGTGCATATAAAACAGCTAAAATCCACATTCACCTGCTTTGTTTTTTATTTCTTATATTAAATGCGCAAACAACTTAAAATTCGAGAATGTACATTTTTTAATAAAAAGAGTATACAATAATTTTGAAACAAGTTGAATAAATAAATAAATAATGTTGAAAATTTGTTTTTTAATTAAAGATTTATCTATTTTAGTATAAACTACATCTTTTTGTTGAAAACTCATATTTTGAGAAGTCAAACTGAAATCTTTTTTGGATGAAAATTAAATAATTAACTTTGTTGCCAATGATCCGTATTTTTAGTAGAAAATTGATCTATTTTGTCAAAAATTAATTATGGTATTTGCGACTGATATTTTGAAATGAAAATTTCACTGGAAGGTAAAAATTAAAGTACTTCTTGAAAATTTGTTTTTTTGAGTGAACGCCCATAAAAAATATTAAACCCTTCCTCTTCTCCTTTCCAGTAAAAAAGAAAAGAAAAGGATTTTAAATTTGATTTTAATCTCATTTAAATATCTTAAATTTTAATCACAATTTGAGCATACAAATAAGGCATTGAATTTTTTGCTTATACAAATTTTATTATTATAAATAAATTTTAAGGACATATCTCATCTTAATACTTTTTGCACGAAAAAAACAATCCTGGGCTATCTAATAGCTATCAAAGTAGCTGCCCTAACTTACTAACATGCAGAAATAATAAAATAATTAAATAACGAATGAAATAATTAAGATTAAACTTTTTTTAAATTACCGTGTCTTTTTTTAGAAAAAAAAACAACTCATTTCCATCTTATTTGTAATGCGAAAAATTCTGAATTCTTGTAAATTGTGTTTGTTAACTTTAATTTTGTATAAATATATATTTTTATTTAAATAAAATATTTTTCAGCGGATTTGATGAAATAATCTATTGAGATATATTTATGATAAAAAATACTTTTTGGTCGAAAAGAATATCAATATTTTCTATTTTCTGAATAGAATTATCTCTATCAAAGATAAACGTTAACTGTTGAGAATATTTTGGAAGAAAATAAGTTTGGTGAGCTATTTCGATACGTCTTAGATGGAAAAAATTTATTTCTGTAAAAAAGATGCAAATTTTCTATTTGTTAACATAAATTATATTTATAATAAAGCTACATATTGTGATTTATTTTAATTATGATTTATTTGTAAGAATGGTCAATAATGCTTGTGAATCTTTTCACAAATCAGAAAGCAAAATATGTTTTCTCGCATAAAATGTTAATTTTGTACATTTTTCATAAATTTTTATAATCATAGTTTATAGCCAATTTCTAGATTATTTTTGTTTAAACAACATTAATTTTTAGATTTTGTTCACTTATGCAATTTTTCGGGAAATTTAATTTTTTTATTTTCAATATTATTTCTTACGATTAAATTAATTTATTAGTATCAAATCTCTGGATCCATTTGGGATTAAGAACTTTTGTCTATTCATTTTTTTGCTTAGCTTCTGTCGTCTGTTCAAAAATTGATTTAGTTGATTTTTTAAAAAATTTTATTGAAATTTATTAAATCTTGTATAGTTTTACTGCATTTTCATTTTAATTAAAAAATATTTTTGTTAAAAAAATCTCTTAATTAAAAAATCTCACTTTCAGAGGTTTCAGATTGAATCAAGAATTGAAACATCTGTTTGAAAAGTTATTGATATTGCTAAAAATGATTCATTTACTGTGAAAATTAATGAATTTGGTTGAAAGTAATTTTTCATATTGATTTCTTTCAACTAAAAATTTAACGCAATTTGTTGCGAAAATTTCTTCATGAATAATTAATCTTTTTGGAAGAAAATTCATTTGTATAGTTAAAAATGCAACTATTTCGTAGAAAATTTATTTTTTTTATTTTTTATTGAATATTAATTTTATTTTCTAAAAAACTAAGTTTCTATTTATTGTTGTTTTACAATTTTGGTTGTACCAATTTTGTGAAAAATCGTTTTTTGTTGAAGATTCATTTTTTTGTTACAAATTCATCCTTGGGTTGAAAGTTTTCATATTTTTCTTTCATGTTTAAAAAATAATTTTTGAATGAAAATTCGTCTTTTTGGTAGTAAAATACATTTGTGTTTTAAATGGCATTTTATCTCTTTTGGTTTACGCCAATCTCAATCCACGTAATAAAAATAATCTTGCAAAAAATTATCTTATATCTAGAGAATACCAACTTTTCCAAAAAAATGGAATTGTTAAACTTTGATATAAAATAGAAAATTTCAACTCTAAAGAAAAGAAACTTCCAACAATGTAATTGAATTTTACAAAATAAGTTTTAAGCCGAAAAGATGAATTTTCAAAAACACGAATATTTTAGTTTTCTAGAAAGAAAATAATTGACAACAAAATAGTTTAATTTTTATGAGAGCAAATTAACTTTCAATTTTTAAAAACAAAATCGGTGACAACATAGTTGAATTCTCAAATAAAATAAATCAAGTCTTAAGCAAACAGTTGAATTTTTAGTAAAAAAAATGAATTTAAAAAATGTATTAGTTGAATTATCAGTTTAAAACATCAATTTTCAATAACAAATAATTCTTTATACAATAGTTAAATGTTTAAACAAAGAGATAATTTTAAACAGAATTAACTAATTTTTCACAAAATGCTTGGATTATTGATGAAAAGTTCCAACAGCACGACTTTTAAATAAAATAAATACATTTTCAAGCAAAATTGGAATAGTTACACTTTTACTTAGAAAACTTAATTTTTATCTAAGAAAAGCGAGCTAACTTTCAACTAAATTAATGCCTTTTTAAATAAAATTATGAATTTTGAACAAAATTGGAATATTTAAATCTTAAATGAAAATATTAATTGTTAACTAAAAAAAATTAATTTTTAAGAGTTGATATAATCTTAAACCCAAAAAATGAACTCTCAACCAAAAAGATGAATTTCGAACCAAGAAGATTAATTTTCTACCAAAAAATACGAAATTTCATCAAAACACATGAATTTTCAACTAAAAAAATAATAGTGGAAAATATTAAACAATAATAAATAAATACAAATAAATTAAAACCAGACTAATTTTCAGTTAAACAGTTAGATTTTCATGAAAAAAAATAATTTTTGAATTTTGAATAAAGAAAATTGTTAAAAAACAGCTGAATCCTGGAACAAAACGAATTAGGTTTCTGCAAAATAGTTGAATTTTTACTTTGAAAGAATGGTTTTTCAATAAAAAAAATAGTATAGGGATATTATCAGCAAAAAGCTAAATTTAAAAAGAAAGAAATTGTTAATAATATATTTAAATTTTTAAAAAACGAAGTGAATTTTAATGCAAGAATAACATTTTCAAATAGAACGAATTTTCAACGAAATACTTAAATTCTAAACCAACTAAAAACAACTTTTCAAGGCGCTGGCTGCCTTCAAAAATATTTCTGAGGTGTTTGACCAAAATTATTTCTATGACCGGCCAAAGAGGCGCCTGCCTGTCCCACGAGACTTTGGAAAGGGGAATGGGTTTGACCAATATTATTTTCCTGAGGTCTTAGAAAGGGGAAGGTGTTTGACCAATATTATTTATGTGACCGGTGAAAAGGGGTGCCTTCTCGCCCTCACAAAATGCTGAACAGGGGATGTAGTTTGACCTACATTATGTATGAGACTGGTCAAAGCGGTATCTTCCTGCCGCGACGAAATGATGAAAAGGGGAAGGGGTTTGACTAATATTATTTCAGTGACCGATCAAAGGGGTGCCTTCCCGACCCTTACGAGACCTAGAAAAGTGGGAGTGGTTTGACTAAGATTATTTCTGTGGCCGGTCAAAGAGGCACCTTCTTGTACCTATGAGACGTAAGAAAGGGACATGGGTTTAATAAAAACTATTTTTTCGAACGGTCAAAGGGGTGCCTTCCCACAGCCAGAGACGTTGGAAAGGGGACGGTATTTGACCAACATTATGTCTCACGATATGAAAAAAGTCAAGAGAAGAACATTTTTTATTTTTCTTATGTGATTTTTGAGGTATTTTGTTTTGAGCGACCAATCCCGTATCCCTTTCCAAAACAACGTTGGTCAAACACCTACCCATTCCCAAAGTTTTGCGGGGTTGGGAGGGCACGAATTTTACTGACCACAGAAATAATGTTGGGAAAACCCCTTCCCCTTTCCAACGTCTCGTGGAGGTGGGAAGGCGCAACCTTTGACCTGCTACAGAAATGATGTTGACCAAACCCCTTCCCTTTTCTAAAGTCTCGCGGAGGCGGGAAGTCAACCCTTTGACCGGTAACAGAAATCATTTATGTCAAAGACTTTCCCCTTTCTAACGTCTCGAGAGGGCGAGAAGGACAGCTTTGACCGGCAACAGAAATAATTTTGGTTAAACCTCCACCCTTTCCAACGTCTCGTGGAGGCGGGAAGTCACCCCTTTGACCGGTCACATTAATAGTTTTGGTCAAGCCCCTTCCAATTACAACGTATCGTGGGGGGAGGCGCCCCTTTGACTGGTCACAATAATAATGTTGGTCAAACTCATTGCCCTTTCCAACACATCGTGGCACGGGCAAGTCCCACTTTGATCGATCAAAGAAATAATGTTAGTTAAACTATAAAATAAGGAAATAATATAAATAGAGAAATAGAGAAATAAAAGAAATAACCTTAGTTAAAATAATTGTAATTGAATCTTAGTTAGTTCATTAGTTAAATTAAAGTTACTTGTAAAATAACAATAACAATTTAATAATTCTTTTTAAGATGTAACACAAATTTCCATAACATTCTCTTGAATTTTTCGAAAAGTCATCTCATCAGTCTCCATATTATATATTTTGTTCATTAAAATCAGTGAAGCGGTTTTCGAGAAAAAAATTTTTGGTTTTATTTATCCCTCCAGAATTTCCAAAAAATGAAATTTGAAGGTTGAAATTCTTCTTAGTAGAAAAGTATATCAATTTTGTAAAAAATAGAATTCTCAACTGAAATACTACATTTTTAACCCAAAATACAAATTTTCAAGAAACCAGTTCAATCCGCAACCAAAGGAGATTCATTTTTAATCCAAAAAGATCAATGCAGAAGAAAAGAGTTGAATTTGCAACTATAGGAAAAATTTTTTGGATAAATATTGAGTCGTTAAAACAAAAGTATGAATTCTTAATGAAAAAGTCAATTTCTACCGTAACAATTGAATTTGAAACTGAATTCTTCACAAGGAACTTGAAATTGTCAACACAAAAATTTGAATTCTTATCCCAAAAAGTACAAGGTCTAAACAAAATAGATGAATTTTCAAACAAAGAATATAAATATTCAAATAACAATAATGTAGTTCTATTTTTAGTTAAGGTAATTGAATGTTATGAAAAAACTAATTTTCAACTAAATTATTTAACTTTTAACTAAAGAAGATAAATACTCAAACAAAAATAATAGAGTGATATTTTTAGTAAAAGTAATTTATTTTTGTAAAAACAAACTAATTTTCAACTAAAAACGACGAATTGTTTTATTTGGTTACATTAATTCAGTTCATATTATTTAGGCATAAAAAGAGGAAAAGGGGAAAAAGGAAAAGTTTCTTCCAAACAGGAGAAAAATATGAATTGTTTGAAAGAGGCAACAATTTTTGAAAAAATGTTTAAGAACAAGGAAAAAACATAGAAAATAAGCATGAATGAAAAGCAAGAGAAACGATACAACTTATAGTGAAAACTTTTAATTCTTTTAAAGAAAATATTCTAATATATTTATTTAATTTATTGAAAGCTGTAAATATTAATTTTAAAAAAGGCTATAAAACTGAAAATCATGAGAAATCAGGAAGTTAAAATATATCCATAATGCGGAACTGATTTAAATTTGTTCAAACCAATGAGATTGCAATTTCTTCTCGAATTTCTTGAAACTAAAATTTAGGCTAACAACACAAATTGAATTGTTTCTGTGCATACAAGACAAGTCAACTGAACATTTACCTTCATTGTTTTTTATTTTCTAATATTAAATGCTTAAACAGGTTAAATGGTTATATCAAATAGATATAAATAAATTTAATCATATTTAATTTTATTTATTTTTGCGATCGACCAACATGATTTTTTACCAATTATGTTTAGCCACCTTAAAGATATTTTCTGAGCTAAAGAGTATTAGATTTCGACATTATGTTATCATTTTATTTACAGTTTTAGTTTCCTTTTTTTAACAAATGTAAAACAGGGATTTTATTACAAAAATATTTCTTTTCTGAGCTTTGACTTTATGGTCTATGTGAAATCAACTCGAATTTTAATTTGAGTACACAAATAAGGCAACTATTTTGTTGCTAATAACATTTATTATTATAAACAAATTTTAAAGACATTTTTTATCTTCATATTTTCTGCACGAATAAAATCGTGTGCTATCTGATTATAAAAATCTCTAGTATGTATATAATTTGTTTTTTATACATAATACACTTATAAAAATTTTTAATTTGAAACTTATGTGTCAATATTTTGTTTTATTTCAAACAATATATTGCAGCTGAATTGGTGAAATACGCTATTGTGTTACATGCATGATAAAAAAGAATTTTTCACTTTCAAAATATCAAGATCTTCTATTTTCTGGATAAAAATGATCTATAACAAAAATGAACTTTAAGTGTTGACAATATTTTGCAAGAAAATAAGTTTCAGGCGAAAAGAAATATTTTCTTCAAAAAAAGCTGAGAACTTTAAATTTGCTAAATTAGGTTATTCATAATAAAACTAAATATTATGATTTGTTTATAACAATGATTAATAATGCTTGTTAGATATATTTTTTATTTTATTGAACCTGAAAATTTTTGATACATCTTATAAAAATAGCTTATAACAAATTTGTAGATCATTTTTGGTTTAACAACTTCAATCTGTAGGTTCTTTTGTCACTTATATCATTTTTCCGGAAATTTACTTTTTTATTTTCAATATTATTTCTTACGATTAAATTAATTTATTAATATCAAATCTATGGATCCTTTTGGGATGAAGAGCTTTTGTCTATTAATTTTTTCCATAGCTTGTGTCCTCTGTTCAAAAATTTAATTTTCTTTAATTTTAATTTTTTACGATTAAGACCAAAACTACGTATTTCATCAAAAAAATGATTGAATACAAATTTGCAACTCATTTTTGGATGAATTAATTTTGTTGTAACTATTTTATGTTTGAACATTTATCTTTTTCAGTTAACAATATTCAAGTATTTGCTTGAAAATGCATGTATTTTGTTAAAAGTAAATATTTTAGTAGAAATTTAGTATTTTCTATTCAAAATTCCTTGCTTTGACTTGAAATTTTTTTTCTATTTAAAATAAATCTGTTAATTCAATATTTAATTATATTGAGTTTGTTTGCAAACCAATATTCTTCAGTTTAAAATTCTTCTCTTTTACTGAAAATTTATGTTTTTAAAACGCTATCTTTTGTGGTGACTAATTAACTTTTTGCGTTGAAAATTGAATTAATAAAAATAAAAAAATTAACGAAATTTGCTGTTGAAATTTTATCATTAATATTTAATCTTTCTCGAAGAAAATTCATTTGTGTAGTTAAAAATGTAACCATTTCGTAGACAATTTCTTTTATGTACTTGAAAAATTACTTGTCTGACTGAAAATTACCCTATTCTACTTTCTGTTAAGCAATTATATTTTGTAATTCAAAATTCATCTACTTGATGAAAAAATTTTCTTTTCTGATATTTTATTTTGTTTGAACCACTTTTTTAATAAATCGTTTTTTTAAATTTAAGATTCATATTCTAAGTTCTAAATTCATCTCTTTCTTTTAAATTTGAACTATTTTATTGAAAGTTTATATTGTTTAACAGAAAATTTAACTACGTGGTTTAGAGTTAAACGAATTCTTGAATTTTTTTATTTATTTATTCTTTTTTTTTAAATTAATTTTCTACGCGAAAGAAAAGAAATTATCTAATAAGTAGTTGAATTTTAGAAAATGTGTTCTAACCAAAAAGTTTAATCTTCAGTTGAGGAAATTAATTTTCACCTTTAAGAAACAAAATTATTAATAAAATAGTTGAATTCTCAAATAAAATAGATCAAGTCTTTACCATATAGTTGAATTTAAGTAAAAAGATGGATTTCGAAGAAATCAACGAGAAGTTGATTTATCAGTCAAAAAAATCAATTTTCATTTAAAAAATATTCATTTATACAATAGTTAAATTTAAAAAAAAGAGGAAATTTACCTGAGTAAATTAGATAGTTACATTTTTACTTTGATGAATTAATTTTTATCTAAAAAAAGCAAGCCAATTTTCAACTAAACCAATGCATGTTTAACTAAAATGATGAATTTTTAACAATAAAAAGAAAAATTATATTTAAAACAAAAACATGAATTCTCTATTCAAAAAGATAAGTTTTCCACAAAATACATGAACTTTTAACTAAAGAAGGTACAGTTTCTACCAAAAATGGAATAGTTAGATGTTAATTTTCTACCAAAAAAGAGGAACGTTCATCAAAATAAATGAATTTTCAATTAAAAAAGAATAACAGATACTACTAAATAATAAAAAATAGATTAAACTAAATTAAAAGAAAATCAATTCTGAATGAAACAAGTAGACTTTCATTTAAAAATGTTACTTCTTTAATGTAAAATAACGAAATTTTTTACAAAATATCTGAATCCTGGAACAAAACAGACGCCTAAAGCGCGCGACTGTTGGTTCCCGCGCTTAGCGCTCGATAATATATTTACCTCGCGCTACGCGCTCGGTCCTAGTCTTTCCCCCACATATGGGCACAGAACATTCAAAAGAAAAGGTCAAAGCATCGACACCTGGAATTTGGTGATTGTGAATTCTCTTTCGTTAAATCTCCTTCGGCCTTAACGAATACATTCTCATCACGTATTTCGTGCTTTGCACTCGATTTTATCGAAGATCTGAACTTTTATACATTATGTTCAAAAATATTAGATATGTTATATATCAGGATGACTTTAATATTTGTTTTTCATTTTGCATTATATTTTACGTTCAGCTGCCCTGAAAAATGTATCATTTCAATCAATTTATATTATTACAATTCATAATGTCCAACTGTTTTTTTTCCAAAAATTTAATGAGTTTATTTTTTTTTTTTATAATAATTTTATTTCTTATGATTGAAAAAAATTTACTCCTCCTTTCTAAAAATTATAAAACAATAATTTGTTCATCCTTTTTGGATAATCAACTTTTGTCAATTAATTCTTTTCGTACTATGCGTCGTTTTTCCAAAAATTTAATTGTTTCATTTTTAATGTTATTTTTTACGATTTAAACAAAAAAGAATTATGAATAACAAATTCGTAGCTGCCTTTTGGGTGAACAACTTTTGTTCAATTGTATTTTTCGTAGCTTGTGTCGTTTGTCCAAAAATTTAATTAAATTTTTTATTTTAAATGTGGTTTTTTACAAATAAAACAAAAACTACGCGTCCTATAGAAAATTTATCAATACCAGATGTGTAGATCTTTCTTGGATGCATAATTTTTGTCTCTTCGGCTTTCTTCGCATCTTGTATAGTTTGAATGCAAAATCGAATTTTTGATTTTTCATTACTACTTAATATTATTCTAGATACATTTTTTATGAATATCCGTAGCCATTCTAACGAATAAATAAAATTAGAATCTGATATAATCTTAAATTTTAATATTTTGTAACGAGAATTATTTATAACCACGGTTGCTGTGCAGTGCACGCGTTTCGATTCTTACGTTGCTTGCGGATATTTTAAGAAACTGAGGTTCTCTTTAGTTGTAAGTAATAAGTCTTCTCTAACCAAAGTCAAAAATTGGTTTGGTTTCAGAATAATGTACGGAGTATAGTTAATAATTTATAGTAGATAAAAACACGAGAAATTGTAGGAATGTTTGTCAGGGGCTACATGAAGGTTGTTGTACCATCTTCAGATTTAACTTCTAGATTGATCTTCCGCAAAACTTGGGCTACTGGCCCAAGGATAGTAGACAATATTGCACCACCATTGGTACCATTGAGTCCCAAGCTTGTGTCAAGTATGGGCCAATAGTAAGTTTCCCACTGGGTAATAACTCTTCTCTAACAAAAGTCAAAAATTGGTTGGGCTTTAGAATAATGTACCGAGTATAGTTAACAATTTAATGTCGATAAAAACACGAGAGATCGTAGGAATGCTTGTTAGAGGCTACAGGAAGGTTGTTGTAAAATCTTTAAATTTAACTTGTACATTGATCTTCCGCAAAAGAAATGAATGTTACATTTGAATTAATATTTTCCTACTTTGTATCTAAAATCTAAAAAAAATTATCTAGAAAGCATGATGCTATTAATTTATAGGACGTCTCGTTAGCTCAAAATTCCACGTGTACTGAACTTTACAATCTTTTTCTATTAGGTTTATTAGATCTTCAGCAGAGGCTAATAATTTTTAAATGATTTGATAATATTTTAATTGAATCAACAGAATCAGAAACAATAGAATATGCTTTTAAGTTTATAGTACCGATTGATGGTTCAAACCAATATCTCATTGATTTAGAAGTATTTTTAGCTCAGTGAACCCGAGTTATTGCCCCTCGGTTATTATATTCAAAATTTTATATGTGGATTCGCATATGCAACGTGACATAATTATTTGGGCTCCTCTTAATCCCATTACTAGTGGATTCGTGTGGTACAATCCTCGCGACATCGAAGGACCGCCTTC
>JAWWLR010199192.1:0-16515 GCA_035041075.1 Acraspis erinacei | reverse complement strand
ATCTTCGAAATATTTGTGAAAATCCTTTGTGTTTATTTGAAATAATTATAATATTTTTAATATTTTAAAATTTTGCTTAAATCTTTTAAACCTCTAAAATCTTTGTGAAAACTTTGAAATCTTTGTGAAATCTTTGACATTTTTGTGAAATCTTTTAAATTCTTGTGGAATGTTTTAAAATATTTCAAAATCTTGATGAAATCTTCGAAATATTTGCGAAATATAGATTATTATTTCTAAATCATTAAAATATTTAAAATCTGGTAAAATTTTTGTAAAATCTTTGAAATGTTTCTAAAATTAATTGTAATATTTTTAAAAAGTAATTAATTTTTGCAAAATCTTTCAAATCTTTGTGAAAATATTTTAAATATTGCGAAATCTTTATAAAATCTTCGAAATATTTGTGAAATATTTTATATTCATTTGAAATAATTATAATATTTAAAATATTTAAAAAATTTTGTAAAGTCTTTGAAATTTGAGAAATGTTTTGAAATATTTCAAAATCTTTATGAAATCATCGAAATATTTGTGAAGCATTGTTTTTATTTGAAATCATTAAAATATTTTAAATCTTTTACAATTTTTGTAAAATCGTTCAAATTTTTGTGAAATTATTTGAAATATTTGTGAAATCTTTTTGTATTAAGTTGAAATAATTATAATATTTAAAATATATTAAAATTTTGGTAAAATCTTTTAAAACTTTGAACTCTTTGTGAAATTATTTTAAATATTTGGAAATCTTTATGAAATATTTGAAATCTTTGTGAAATTAATTGAAATATTTCGAAATCTTTAAAATCTTTGTCAAATATTTCGTTGTCATTTGGAACATTTAAAATATTTTAAATCATGTAAAATTTTTGTAAAATCTTTGAATTCCTTGGCATCTTTGAAATCTTTGTGAAATGTTTTAAAATATTTCAAAATTTCATCAAGATTTTGAAATATTTTAAAACATTTGACAAAGATTTTAAAGGTTTAAAAGATTTTAGCAAAATTTTTAAATATTTTAAATATATAAAATATATATATATATATATATATATATATATATATATATTAATCGTTAAAATGTTTTAAATGTTTAAAAATTTTTGTAAAATCTTTGAAATCTTTGTAAAATTAATTGAAATATTTCGTTCACATTTGAAAAAATTAAAATATTTTAAATCATTTTAGATTTTTGTAAAATCTTTGAATTCCTTGGAATCTTTGTGAAATCTTGTATTCATTTGAAATAATTATAATATTTCAAATATTTTAAAATTTTGTGAAATCTTCGAAATTTTTGTAAAATTATTTGAAATATTTCAAAATATTCATTAAATCTTCAAAATATTTGTGAAATCTTTTAAAATTTTATTTATTTATTTATGAAATCTTTTGATTTTAAACAATTGAAATATTTCGAAATCTTTATAAAATCTTCGAAATATTTGTGAAATCTTTTGGGCTCATTTGAAATAATTATAATATTTCAAATATTTTAAAATTTTGGTAAAATCTTTTGAAACTTTGAAATTTTTGTGAAATTTAAAAGATTTTAAAATTTTGTAAATTCCTTGAAATCTTTACGAAATCTTCAAAATATTTGTAAAATGTCTTGCATTCATTTGAAACGATTAAAATATTTAAAATATTTTTTAATTTTTGTAAAATCTGTGAAATCTTTGAAATTTTTGTGAACTCCTTATGGATTATTTGAAATATTTATAAAAATTTTTGTGTTCATTTGAAATCATTCAAATATTTAAAATATTTTTAAAAAAATTCTAAAATCATTCAAAATCTTTGAAATCCTTGAAATATTTCGAAATTTTTTGGGCTCATTTGAAATAATTATAATATTCAAAACATTTTAATTTTTTTGCAAAATCTTTCAAATCTTTGTGAAATTTTTGTGAAATGTTTTGAAATCTTTGAAATTTTTGTGAAATTATTTTTAATATTTTGAAATCATTATAATATTTAAAATGTTTAAAACATTTTGTAAAATCTTTAAAATTTGTGTGAAGTGGTTTGAAATATTTCAAAATCTTTATGAAATATTAGAAATATTTGTGAAATCTTTTATGTTTAATAATTTATTTTAATTTAATAAAAATAAATAAATAAATGTTTATTTGAAATCGTTAAAATATTGGAAATATTTGGAATTTTTGGTAAAATCTTTTAAATTTTTGTGAAATTTTTTGTTTTCATTTAAAACATTAAAAATATTTTAAATATTTGTAAAATCTTTGTAAAATCTTTGAAATTGTTGTGAAATCTTTCAAATTTTTGTGAAATATTTTAAATATTTCGAAACCATTATGAACTCTTTGAAATATTTGTGAAATATTTTGTGCTCATTTAAAAGAATTATAATATTTAAAATCTGTTGAAATGTTTGTATAATCTTTGAAATCTTTGTAAAAATAATTGAAATATTTCGAAATCTTTTTGAAATCTTTGAAATCTTTCTGTAATTTTTGGTATTTATTTTAAATCTCTAAAATTTTTGGTAAAATCTTTGAAATCTTTGTGAAATATTTCGTTTTCATTTGAAACCATTAAAAATATTTGAAACCTTCGAAATTTTTTAAAATTTTGTAAAATCTTTGAAATTTTTGTGAAATTATTTGAAATATTTCAAAATACTCATGAAATCTTCAAAATATTTGTGAAATCTTTTGTATTCATTTGAAATCATTATAATATTTAAAATGTTTGTAAAATTTTTGAAATTTCTGTGAAATGTTTTGAAATATTTCAAAATCTTTATGAAATCTTCCAAATATTTGTGAAATCTTTTAAAATTTTATTTATTTATGAAATCTTTTTTTTTGAAACAATTGAAATATTTTAAAAAACAAATTATTGTTTGTAAAATCTTTCAAATCGTTGGGAAAATATTTGTAATATTTCGAAATCTTTATGAAATATTTGTGAAATCTTTTGTATTCATTTGAAATCATATTATTTAAAATATTTTTTTCATTTTTTGTAAAAATTTTGTAAAATCTTTGAAATTTGTGTGAAATGTTTTGAATTATTTCAAAATCTTTATGAAATCTTCGAAATATTTGTGAAATCCTTTTTGTTTATTGGAAATCATGAAAAGATTTTTAAAAAATTTAATTTTTTCTAAAGTATTTCGAAATCTTTATGAAATATTTGAAAAATCTTTTGTATTTAGTTGAAATCTTATAAAATTTTTGTAAAATCTTTGTAAAATTAATTGAAATATTTCGAAATCTTTATGAAATCTTCGAAATATTTGTAAAGTCTAGTTTTCATTTGAAATCATTAAATATTTAAAATAATTTACAATTTTTGTAAATTCTTTTAAATTTTTGTGAAATTATTTGAAATACTTGTGAAATTTTTGTAAAATTTTTTAATATTTCGTGAAATCTTTTAAATCTTTTTAAATTATTATATTTAAAATATTTTTAAATTTTTGTAAACACTTTTAAATCTTTATGAAATTATTTGAAATCTTTATGAAATATTTGTGAAATCTTTTGTATTCAGTTGAAATCTTTTTAATTTATTGGTAAAATCTTTGAAACCCTTGAAATTTTTGAAATCTTGGTGAAATATTTCGTTTTCATTTGAAACAATTAAAATATTTCGAAATCTTTGAAATCTTTGTGAAATTATTTGAAAGATTTCGAAATCTTTATGAAATCTTTGAAATATTTGTGAAATCTTTTATGTTTATTTGATATCATTAGAATATTTAAAATATTTAAAAAATTTGGTAAAATCTTTTAAACCTTTATCAAATTATTTGAAATCTTTATGAAATATTTGTGAAATATTTTCTATTCAGTTGAAATCTTTTATTTTTTTTGGTAAAATCTTTGAAATTCTTGAAATCTTTGACATCTTTGTGAAATATTTCGTTTTCATTTGAAACAATTAAAATATTTCGACATCTGAAATCTTTGTGAAATTATTTGAAAGATTTCGAAATCTTTAAGAAATCTTTTAAATATTTGTGAAATCTTTTCTATTCATTTGAAATCATTGTAATATTTAAAATCTGTTAAAATTTTTCTATAATGTTTGAAATCTTTGTAAAATTAATTGAAATATTTCGAAATCTTTATTAAATATTTCGTTTTCATCTGAAACAATTCAAATATTAAAAATCCTTAAAATGTTTTGAAATATTTCGAAATCTTTGAAATATTTGTCGAATTTTTTGTATTTTTTTTAAATGTTTAAAATCTTTGGTAAAATCTTTGAAATATTTCGAAATCTTTTATGAAATATTTGTGCTCATTTCAAATCAATAAAATATTTTTAAATTTTTGTAAAATCTTTGAAATTTTGTGAAATTATTTGAAATATTTCAAAATATTCATGAAATCTTTGAAATATTTGTGAAATCTTTTGTATTCATTTGAAATAATTATAATATTACAAAAAAAAATTGAATATTTCTGTAAAATTTTTGTAAAATCTTTGAAATTTGTGTGAAATGTTTCAAAATCTTTATGAAATCTTCGAAATATTTATGAAGACTTGTTTTTATTTTAAATCATTAAAATATTTAATATCTTTTACAATTTTTGTAAAATCTTCAAATTTTTGTGAAATTATTTGAAATATTTTAAATATTTGTAAAACCTTTTGTATTCATTTGAAATATTTATAATATTTAAAATATTTTACAGTTTTTGTAAATTATAAAATTTTTGTGAAATCTTTTAAATCTTTGTGAAATTATTTTAAATATTTCGAAATCATTATGAAATCTTCGAAATATTTATGAAATCTTTTATGTTTATTTGAAGTCATTAAAATATTTTAAATATTTTTAAAAATGTATAAAATTATTTTAAATATTTCGAAATGTTTTGAAATATTTGTAAAATCTTTTGTGTTTATTTGAAATCATTAAAGTATTTAAAATATTTTTAATTTTTTGTAAAATCTTCAAAATTTTTGTGAAATTATTTCTAAATCTTCACGAAATCTTCCAAATATTTGTAAAATCCTTGAAATTTTTGTGTTTATATTTCAATGATTGATATGATTTATATTTCAAATGATTATAATACTTAAAATATTTTTAAATTGTTGTAAAATCTGTAAAATCTTTGAACTTTTTGTGAAATCCTTATGGATTATTCGAAATATTTATAAACAATTTTGTGCTCATTTGAAATAATTATAATATTTAAAATATTTTTAAAATGTTGTAAGATCTTTGAAACTTGAATGAAATGTTTTGAAATATTTCGAAACCATTATGAAATATTAGAAATATTTGTGAAATATTTTATGTTTATTTGAAATCATTCAAATATTTCTAAATCTTCACGAAATCTTCCAAATATTAGTAAAATCTTTTGTTTTCATTTGAAAATAAAAATATTTTAAATATTTGTAAAATCTTTGCAATTTTTGTGAAATCTTTCAAATAAATCTTTTTTAAATTATTACAATATTTCGAAATCTTTTTGAAATATTTGTGAATTTTTTTATTGAGTTTAAATCATTAAAATATTTAAAATTTCATAAAATATTTCAATTTTTTTTTTAAATTAGTTTAAATATTTCGAAATCTTTACGAAATCTTCAAATACATTTGTGGAATCTTTTGTATTAATTTGAAATCATTAAACTATTTAAAATATTTAAAATTCTTGAAATCTTTGTGAAATAATTTGAAATATTTATAAATCTTTTGTGCTCATTAGACATAATTATAATATTTTAAATATTTTCAAACTTTGGTAAAATCTTTGAAACTCTTGACATTTTTGTAAAATCTTTAAAAATGTTGTGAAATTACTTTAAATATTTCGAAATCATTATGTAATCTTCGAAATAATTGTGAAATATTTTCTATTCATTTGAAATCATTAAAATATTGAAAATGTTAAAAAAATTTTTTTGTAAAATCTGTAAAATCCTTGAAATTTTTGTGAAATTCTTATGGATTCTTCGAAATATTTATAAAATTTCTTGTACTGAAATCTGTTGCATTTATTTAAAAATATTAAAATAACATTTTAAGTATTTTTGAAATGTTTTGAAAATTTTCTTTACAAAATTAAAATCGTTGCAAATCCTCGGAAACTTCTGAAGGTTCTAAAATCTTTGTGAAATGTTTTGAAATATTTATGAAATCTTCAAAATATTTTGTATTCATTTGAAATAATAAAAATATTTAAAATTTTTGTAAAATCTTTAAAATCCTTGGAATCTTTGTGAAATTATTTGAAATATTTAAAAATCTTTATGCAATCTTCGAAATATTTACGAAATCTTTTGTGTTTCTTTGTGAAATGTTTGGAATTATTTTGAAATATTTGGTAAATCTTTCGTTAATATTTGTTTGTAAAATCTTTTGTTTTCATTTGAAATCATTAAAATTTTTGTAAAATCTCTGAAATTTTTGTGAAATTATTTGAAATATTTCGAAATCTTTAAGAAATATTTGAAATATTTGTCAAATCTTTGAAAATTTTGGTAACATTTTTAAAATCCTTGAAATTTTTGTGAAATGTTTTGAATAATTATTTTGAAATATTTGGTAACTCTTTCGCTAATCTTTATTTATGAAAGATTTTCTTTTCATTTGAAAAAATTAAAATATTTTTTAAATATTTTTAAAAAAAACTTTAATTTTTGTAAAATCTTTGAAATATTTGAACTTTTTATGAAATCCTTATGGATTATTCGAGATATTTATAAAAAAATTTTGTGTTATTTGAAATCATTAAAATATTTAAAATATTTCAAATATTTTAACATTTTTGTAAAATCTTTGAAATTTGTATGAAATATTTTGAAATATTTCAAAATCTTTATAAAAACTTCGAAATATATGTGAAATCTTTTATTTATATTTGAAATCATTAAAATATTTAAAATATTAAAATTTTTTTTGTATTATCTGTGAAATCTTTGAACTTTTTGTGAGCTCCTTATGGATTATTCAAAATATTTATAAAAAAATTTGTGCTCATTTGATATCGTTAAAATATTTTTAATATTTAAAAATTTTTGTAAAATCTTTTAAATCTTTGTGAAAATATTTTAAATAATTCGAAATCATTATTTAATCTTTAAAATATATACAAAATCTTTTGTGTTTATTTGAAAACATTAAAATATTAAAAATATTTTTAAATTTTTGTAAAATCTGATAAATATTTTAACCTTTTGTGAAATCCTTATGGATTATTCGAAAGATTTCTAAAATTTCTTGTACTCGTTTGATACCATTGAAATATTTTGAAATATTCTAAATAAATTTTTATTATTTAAAACTTTTGAAATTAAAATCTTTGCAAATCCTTGAAAACTTGTGAAGATTCTAAAATCTTTGTGAAATTATTTAAAATATTTCGAAGTCTTCAAAATATTTGTGAAATCTATTAATATTTAAAATAGTTTAATGATTTCAAATTAACACAACATTTTTTTATAAATATTTCGAATAATCCATAAGGATTTCACAAAAAGCTCAAAGATTTTACAGATTTTACAAAAAATTTTAAAATATTTTCAATATTTTAATTATTTCAAATGAAAACAAAACATTTCACAACAATTTCACAAAGATTTGAAAGATTTTACCAAATTTTTAAATATTTTAATGATCGAAAATGAGCAAAAAAGATTTCAAAGCAACAAGACAAACGATTTCGTAAACATTTCGAAGGTTTCATAAAGATTTCGAAATATTTAAAATAATTTCATAAATATTTCAAAACATTTCACACAAATTTCAAGGATTTTAAATTAATTTAAGACTTCACAAGGATTTCAAAGATCTTCTTCTAAAGATTTAAAACATTTCACAAAGATTTTTAATTTCACAAAAATATTTAATTTTGTAAATAAAAATTTAAAAAGATTTCAAAAATACTTACAATGATATTTTAATACTTTTAAATAAATGCAAAGGATTTCAGGAAGATTTCACCAATGTTTCAAAAGTTTTAAATAATTTAAATTTTTTTAGAATATTTCGAAATATTTCAATGATTTCAAACGAGTACAAGAAATTTTATGAATATTTTGAAGAATCCATAAGAATTTCACAAAGATTTCAAGGATTTCACTGATTTTACCAAAAAATTTTAATATTTTAATGATTTCAAATGAATAGAAAATATTTCACAAATGTTTCAAACATTTCATAAAGATTTTGAAATATTTCAAAACATTTCACACAAATTTCAAAGATTTTACAAAAAATTTTTTATAAATATTTCGAATTATTTCACAAAGATTTCAGGAATTTTAAATATTTTAATGATTTCAAATTAATACAAAAGATTTCACAAATGTTTTTGAAGATATCGTAAAGATTTTGAAATATTTAAAACAATTTTTTTAAAAATTGAAATATTTTACGAAATTTTAAATATTTTAATGATTTAAAATAAAAACAAAATATTTCACAAAGCTTTCACAGATTTTAAAAGCATTTTAAAAATATTTTTAATATTTCAATCATTTCAAATAAAAACAAAATATTTCACAAATATTTCATAAAGATTTCGAAATATTTAAAATAAATTAACAAAGATTTGAAACATTTTACAAAAATTTAAATTAAAAAAAAATATTTCAATTGTTTCAAATGCAAAGAAAAGATTTCATAAATAAAGATTAACGATAGATTTACCAAATATTTCAAAATAATTCAAAACTCTTCACAAAGATTTCAAGGATTTCAAAGATTTTACAAATTTAAACAAATATTTTAATGCTTTCAAATGAATAGAAAATATTTCACAAATGGTTTGAAGATTTCATAATGATTTTGAAATATTTAAAATAATTTCACACAAATTTCAAAGATTTTACAAAAATTCTTAAATATTTCAAATGAGCAAAAAAAAAAATTTAGAAAAATTTAACGAAATTTAAAATATTTTAATGATTTAAACTGAATAAAAAAAATTTCACAAATATTTCAAAAAGATTTTGAAATATTTAAAATAATTTCACAAAAATTTTATAGATTTTACAAAACTTTAAAAATATTTTTAATATTTTAATCATTTCAAATGAAAACAAAATATTTCAGAAAGGTTTCGAATTACTTAAAATAATTTCACAACGATTTGAAAGATTTGATAAAAATTTAAATGATTTTTAAATATTTCAATTGTTCCAAATGAAAAGAAAAGATTTCATAAATAAAGATTAGCGAAAGATTTATCAAATATTTCCAAATAAATCAAAACGCTTCACAAAAATTTCGAAAATTTGACCAAAATTTTAAAAGATTTCACACATATTTTGAAGATTTCATCCGAATTTTTAAATATTTCAAATAATTTCACAAAGGTTCCAAGGATTTTAAAGATTTTACCAAAATTGTAAATATTTTAATTATTTCAAATAAACACAAAAGTTTTCGCAATCAAAGATTAACGATAGATTTAACAAATATTTCAATATAATTCAAAACTCTTCACAAAAACTTCAAGGATTTCAAAAATTTTACAAATTTAAATAAATATTTTAACGATTTCAAATAAAAACAAAATATATTTTAAAATAATTCTAAACATATCACAAAGATATCGAAGATTTTAAGGATTTCAAAAATTTTACCAAAATTTTTAATATTTTAATCATTGCAAATGAAATAAAAAGATTTCAAAGAAACACAAAAAATTTCACAAATATTTCAAATATTCCATAATGGTTTTGAAATATTTAAAATAATTTTACAAGCATTTGAAAGATTTCACAGCAATTTCAAAAATTTTACAAATATTTGGAAGATTTCGTGAAGATTTCGGAATATTTTAAATAATTTTACAAATATTTCGGAGATTGCATAAGAATTTTAAAATATATTAAATAATTTCACAAAGATTTCAAGGTTTTCAAAGATTTTATGAATTAAAAAAAAAATATTTCCAATATTTTATTGATTTCAAATAAAAACAATATATTTCACAAATATTTCATAAAAATTTCGAAATATTTCAAAAGATTTCACACAAATTTCAAAAATTTTACAAAATTTCAAAA
The DNA here is from genome assembly GCA_035041075.1 of Acraspis erinacei. NCBI lineage: Eukaryota > Metazoa > Arthropoda > Insecta > Hymenoptera > Cynipidae > Acraspis > Acraspis erinacei. The sequence goes on along the minus strand of JAWWLR010199192.1, from coordinate 6,501 downwards.
ATATTTTACATATTATAAAAATATTTAAAATATTATAATGATTTTAAAATATTTAAAATAATTGCACAAAGATTTAAAACATTTCAAAAATATTTCGAAGATTTCATAAGGATTTCAAAGATTTTAAAAAAATTTTTAAAGATTTTAAATATCTTCATGATTTCAAATAAACAAACAAGATTTCACAAATATTTCAAATATTTCATAAAGATTTTTAAATATGTCAAAACATTTCACACAAATTTCAAAGATTTTACAGAAAAATTTAAATATTTAAAATATTTTAATTATTTTAAATGAACACAAAATTTTTTATAATCATTTCGAATTATTTTACAAAGATTTCAAGAATTTTAAATATTTTAAATATTTTAATGATTTCAAATTAATACAAAGGATTTCACAAATGTTTTTGAAGATTTCGTAAAGATTTTAAAATATTTAAAACAATTTTAAAAAAAAATTGAAATATTTTCCAAAATTTAAATATTTTAATGATTTAAACTGAATGAAAAAACATTTCACAAACATTTCAAATAATTTCATAAAGATTTAAAAGATTTTACAAAAAATTTTTAATATTTTAATGATTTCAAATAAAAACAAAATATTTCACAAATATTTCGAAGATTTCATAAAGATTTTGAAATATTTAAAATATTTTAACAAAGATTTCACAGATTTTACAAAAATTGTAAAATATTTTAATCATTTTAAATTTAAAAAAAAATATTTCACAAATATTTCATTAGGATTTCGAAATATTTTATAAAGATTTCGAAATATTTAAAATAAATTAACAAAGATTTGAAACATTTTACAAAAATTAAAATTTGTTTAAAAATATTTAAATTGTTTCAAACGCAAAGAAAAGATTTCATAAATAAAGATTAGCAAAAGATTTATCAAATATTTTGAAATAATTCAAAACACATCACAAAAATTTAAAAGATTTCAAAAATTTCACAAATATTTTGAAGATTTCATTAGGATTTTTAAAGATTTCAAATAATTTCAAAAAATTTCCAAGGATTTTAAAGATTTTACCAATATTTTAAATATTTTAATTGTTTCAAATGAACACAAAAGATTTCGCAAACAAATATTAACGACAGATTTACCAAATAATTCAAAATAATTCAAAACTCTTCAAAAAATTTCAAAGATTTCAAAGATTCTACCATAAAATTTAAAAAATATTTGAATGATTTCAAATAAAAAAAAATATTGCATAAATATTTCATAAAGATTTCGAATTCTTTAAAATAATTTCACAAAGATATCCAAGATTTTAAGGATTTCAAAAATTTTACCAAAATTTTAAATATTTTAATGATTGCAAATGAACAAAAAAGATTTCACAAATATTTCAAATATTTCATAATGGTTTTGTAATTTTAAAAATAATTTTACAAAAAATTGAAAGATTTTACAAAAAATTTAAAAATATTTTAAATACTTTAATGATTTCAAATAAAAACAAAAGATTTCATAAATATTTCTAAGATTTCATAAAGATTTCGAAATATTTAAAATAATTTTACAAATATTTCAAAACATTTCCCAAAGATTTCATAAGGATATTAAAATATATTAAATAATTTCACAAAGATTTCAAGGTTTTCAAAGATTTTAGTAATTTAAAAACAAATATTTCCAATATTTTATTGATTTCAAATAAAACCAAAATATTTCACAAATATTTCATAAAGATTTTGAAATATTTCAAAACATTTCACACAAATTTCAAAAATATTACAACATTTTTTAAATATTTTAATGATTTTAAAATATTTAAAATAATTGCACAAAGATTTAAAATATTTTTCAAACATTTTGCAATATTTTAAATATTTTAATTGTTTCAAATAAATACAAAAGATTTCACAAATATTTCATAGAGATTTCATGAACATTTCAAGGATTTTAAATTAATAAAAGATTTCACAAAGATTTAAAACATTTCACAAATATTTCAAAGATTTCATAAGGATTTTAAAATATTTTTAATAATTTCACAAATATTTCATAAATTTACAAAAATTGCAAAAGATTTTAATGACTTCAAAAATGAACACAAAATATTTGGAAGATTTCTTAAAATTTTCGAAATATTTCAAATAATTTCACAAAGATTCCAAGGATTTCAAAGATTTCACAAAAATTTAAAAAGATTTTAAATGTCTTCATGATTTCAAATAAACAAACAAAATTTCACAAATATTTCGAACGATTTTACAAAAATTGTAAAAGATTAAAAATATTTTAATGATTTCAAATAAAAACAAGGCTTCACAAATATTTCGATGATTTCATAAAGATTTTGAAATATTTCAAAACATTTCACAAATTTAAAAGACTTTACAAAATTTTTTAAATATTTTAAATATTATAATTATTTCAAATGAATATAAAAGATTTCACAAATATTTCGAAGATTTTATAAAGATTTCGCAATATTTAAAATATTTTCACAAAGATTTGAAAGATTTAAAAAAAATTAATTACTTTTTAAAAATATTACAATTAATTTTAGAAACATTTCAAAAATTTTACCAGATTTTAAATATTTTAATGATTTAAAAATAATAATCTATATTTCGCAAATATTTCGAAGATTTTGAAATATTTTAAAACATTTCCAAGTTTTCACAAAGATTTTAGAGGTTTAAAAGATTTTAGCAAAATTTTAAAATATTAAAAATATTATAATTATTTCAAATAAACACAAAGGATTTTCACAAATATTTCGAAGATTTTATAAAGATTTCGCAATATTTAAAATATTTTCACTAAGATTTGAAAGCATTGACAAAAATTAATTACTTTTTAAAAATATTTCCATTAATTTTACAAAGATTTCAAAGATTTTACAAAAATTTTAACAGATTTTAAATATTTTAATGATTTAAAAATAATAATATATATTTCGCAAATATTTCAAATTTTTCACAAAGATTTTAAAGGTTTAAAAGATTTTAGCAAAATTTTAAAATATTAAAAATATTATAATTATTTCTAATGAGCACAAATATTTTTATGAATATTTCGAATAATCCATAAGGATTTCACAAAAAGGTCAAAGATTTTACAACAATTTAAAAATATTTTAATCATTTCAAATTAATACAAAATATTTCACAAAGATTCCACCGAATTCAAAGATTTTACAAAAGTTTAAAAAGATTTGAACTGAATACAAAAGATTTTTCAAATATTTCAAATAATTTCATAAATATTTAAAAGATTTTACAAAAAATTTAAAATATTAAAAATTTTTAAAATATTTTAATGATTGCAAATAAACACAAAAGATTTCACAAATATTTCGAAGATTTTGTAAAGATTTCGAAATATTTCAAATAGTTTCACCAAGATTCCAAAGATTTCAAAGATTTTACAAAAATTTAAAAAGATTTTAAATATTTGAATGATTTACAAAATGCATATTTCAGAAATATTTTGAAGATTTTTAAATATTTTAAAACATTTCACACAAATTTCAACGATTTTACAAAATTTGAAAATATTTTAAATATTATAATTATTTCAAAGGAGCACCAAAATTTTTATAAATCTTTCGAATAATCCATAAGGATTTCACAAAAAGTTCAAAGAATTTACAGATTTTACAACAATTAAAAAAATATTTTCAATATTTTAATGATTTCAAATAAAAACAAAATATTTCACAAATATTTCATAAAGATTTCGCAATATTTAAAATATTTTCACAAAAATTTCACAAAGATTTCAAAGTTTTAAAAGATTTTACCAAAATTTTAATATATTTTCAATATTATAATTATTTCAAATGAATACAAAAGATTTCCCAAATATTTCAAATATTTCATGAATATTTTGAAACATTTCAAATAATTTCACAAAAATTTTAAAGGTTTTACAAAAATTGTAAAATATTAAAAATATTTTAATTGTTTCAAATAAAACGAAATATTTCACAAAGATTTTAAAGATTTCGAAATATTTCAATTAATTTCACAAAGATTTTACCAAAAATTTAAAAGATTTCAACTGAATGCAAAAGATTTCACAAAGATTTCGAAATATTTCAAATAATTTGAGAAAGATTTGAAATATTTGAAAGATTTCATAAAGATTTTGAAATATTTTAATTAATTTTACAAAGATTTCAAGGATTTCAAAGATTTTACCAAAAATTTTAAAAGATTTCAACTGAATACAAAAGATTTTTCAAATATTTCATAAAGATTTCCAAATATTTCAAATAATTTTATAAGGATTTAAAAGATTAAAATTTTTTTCAATCTTAAAAAAATTAAAATTTAAAAAAATATTTATATGATTTCAATTAAACACAAAAGATTTCACAAATATTTCGATGATTTTATAAAGATTTCGCAATATTTAAAATATTTTCACAAAGATTTGAAATAGTTTACAAAAATTATTATTTTTTAAATATTTCAATTCTTTAAAATGAAAAGATTTCATAAATAAATAAATATAATTTATAAAGATTTCACAAATATTTGGAAGATTTCAAATATTTTAAATATTTTAAGGATTTCAAATGAATACAAAAGATTTCACAAAGATTCCTCGGAATTCAAAGATTTTACAAAAATTTAAAAAGATTTTAAATATTTTAATTTTTTCAAATGTGAACGAAATATTTCACAAAGATTTTAAAGACTTCGAAATATTTCAATTAATTTTACAAAGGTCTCAAAGATTTTACAAAAAATTTTAAACATTTTAAATATTTTAATTATTAAAAAATAATAATATATATTTCGCAAATATTTCGAAGATTTTGAAATATTTAAAAACATTTCGCAAGAATTTCAAAGATTTCAGATTTCAAAATTTTCACAGAGATTTTAAAGGTTTAAAAGATTTTAAAATATTTTAAATATTTTAATGATTTCAAATGAATACAAAAGATTTCACAAAGATTCCAAGGAAATCAAAGATTTTACAAAAATTTAAAATGATTTAAAATGATTTAATTGTTTCAAATTAGAACGAAATATTTCACAACGATTTTAAAGATTTCGAAATATTTCAATTAATTTTACAAAGATTTCAAAGATTATACCAAATTTTAACAGATTTTAAATATTATAATTATTTTAAATGAGCACAAAATATTTCACAAATATTTCGAAGTGTTCATAATTATTTCCAAATAGTTCAAATAATTTCATAAAGATTTAAAAGATTTTACAACAAAATTTAAAATATTTAAAATATTATAATGTCAAATAAAAACCAAAGACTTCACAAATATTTCGAAAATTTCATAAAGATTTTGAAATATTTCAAAGCATTTCACACAAATTCCATAGATTTTACAAAATTTTTTAAAATGTTTTAAATTTCACAAAAATTTCGATGGTTTTAAAGATTTTACCAAAATTTTAAAATATTTTAAATATTATAATTATTTAAAATAAGCACAAAAGGTTTCAAAATATTTAAAATAATTTCACAAAGATTTCACAGATTTCACAGATTTTACAAAAATTAAAAAATATTTTTAATATTTTAATGATATCAAGTGAATAGAAAATATTTTACAAAAAAATTTAAAGATTTTTAATATTTTAATTGTTTCAAATGAAAAAAAAAGATTTCACAATAAAAATAGAAGGAAAGATTGACCAAATATTTCAAAATAATTCACAAAAATGTTAAAAGATTTTAAATATTTTAATGATTTCCAACGAGCACAAAAGATTTCACCTAAGATTTCGAAAATTTCATAAAGATTTCGAAATATTTCAACACATTTCACAAAGATTTCAAGAATTTTAAAGATTCTACAAAAATTAAAGAATATTTTAAATATTTTAATCATTTCAAATGATTACAAAATATTTTACAAAGATTTCAATGTTTTCATCAAGATTTTAAAGATTAAAAGATTTTAAAGATTTTTTTTCATAAAGAATTTCAAAGACTTTATTGAAATTTTAAAACCTTTTCAATCTTTTCATGATTGTAAATGAATCCAAAAGGTTTCACAATTATTTCAAAAATCTCATGAAGATTTAAAATTGACAAATTTTGAAAAGCGTACAGACCACCAGATTTCAAATTTTTATATAAATTTTATATTTTTTTATAAATATTTCGAAGAATCCATAAGAATTTCAGGAAAATTTCAAAGATTTCACAGATTTTACCAAAATTTTAAATATTTTAATGATTTCAAATGAAAAAAAAAAGATTTTAAAATAATTTCACAAATATTTCAAAAAGATTTTAAATATTTCAAATGAATACAAAAGATTTCACAAATATTTTGAAGATTTCTTAAAGATTTCGAAATATTTAAAGTAATTTTACAAAAATTTGAAAGATTTTACAAAAATTTGAAAGATTTTACAAAAAGTTCAAAGATATTACAAAATTTTTGTTAGATTTTAAATTTTAGTTTTGTAAAATCTTTGAAATTTGTGTGAAATGTTTTGAAATATTTCAAAATCTTTATGAAATGTTTGAAACATTTGT
>JAWWLR010199094.1:0-16516 GCA_035041075.1 Acraspis erinacei | reverse complement strand
CTGGATCTGGCACGAGAAGAAATGGACCTGGCACGAGGAGACCTGGACCTGGCATGAGGAGACCCGGACCTGGCATGAGAAGAAGAGTCGGCAGGAGTAAGACCAGAAATAGGGTTGTCGTTAGCTAAATAGTTAAACTCTGGACTCAACACTGTAAGAAGAAAGAGAGTAGTAAACTGAAAGGGATGGGGACAACTTTGCACGTGCCCAATTTTGAATGTTCCACTCGTTCAGGTGCGCAGTTTTTCAAGTAACATCTATTGACGTGCAAAGTTCTGCAGTTGTAATTGAATGAATGTCGAGAATTCATGGAATGCAAAGAATTAAGGGAGCTCAGATAATTTAAGGAATTCATGGAATTCGGATAACTACAGGAACTTGGAGAATTCAAGGAATTCAGAGGAATAAAGGAACTTAGAGAATTTAAGGAATTCAGGGAATTTAAGGAAATCAGAGAATTCAAAGATTTCACGTTATTGATCGAATCGAAAGAATTAAGAGAACTCGAGGGAGTTAGGGAATTTAAATGAATTCAGGGAATTCTGGGAATTCAGGGGATTTAAGGAGTTGAGAGAAATAAGGAAGCTCATAGAATCTATAGAATTCAAGGAATTCAGAGAGTTCAAGAAACTCAGAGAATTCAAAATTAATTAAGCAGTTTTGTTATATGTTCCACTAGACCATGAATAATAATTTTTGTAACATTTTTTAAAATTATTCAAACAAATGGAATTTGTTTCAAAAACTAAAAATTATTCAAACAATTTCGATAAATATTTCACGAAAGAAATGTTAGTAATTTTCAATGAAAACAAGAATAACAAAATTATTTGAATAAACTCCATTTGTTTAGATAGTTTAGAATTATTAAAACAATGCTAATAAATATTCCAAGAGACCAATAGTAATAATTTTGATGAAAAAAAACGAATCGAAAAAATTATTTAACCAATGTTGAAAAATACTCTACTAGACCAATATAAATAATTTTAAGTAAAAAAAACGAGAATACAGTGCTCAAAATGTCGAGTTCTATAAGAACAGAAATTTTTGGTTTTAATGGTACTTTTCAGAGACTAATAGGCGTGTGTTCGAGTTATCAAATTCATATTTCTGATACACGAAATTCTTTGTTTACAAGCCCCTATACTTTCCCGTCACAGTTTCCCAAAATTCGCCCAAACCCTAAAAAATTATTACAAAATATCAAAAACTTCCTTTTTGTCTATAAATTTTACACGGGTAACGTCAAATAAAAACTGGCTCCGTTTAAAATAAATACAATAAAATATTACTGAATTTCTTTTTTTGGATTTGGAATAAAATGGGGAGATCGTTGCTTCTAGCATAAAAACAAATTTACCATGCATTTTTGGAAGCTTAACAAGATAGAAGTGTTAGAAAGTGCAGTGCACATTTGGATAAGTTCCATGTGTGCACGTGCACAGTTGGACAAGGGCCATATGTGCACGTTCACAGTTACGAAGGTCACATCTGTGCATGTGCACAGTTGGATAATGGACATCCATGCACGCAAACAGTTAGGCAAGTCACATCTGTGCACGTGCACAGATGGTCAATGGAATCTGTGCACGCAAAAACTTGGCCAAGGGACTATACACACTACACAGTTGGACAAGTGGCATCTGCGCACATGCAAAGTTGGGAAACTTATATCTGTGCACGTTTACAGTTAGAAAAGTGCCATCTGTGCACGTCCGAGTTCAAGGGAACCCATCTGTGCACGTCGAAATTTTAAAGTGCACGGTTTTCCAAGCACCATCTGTGCAGTTGGAAATCTCTGCGTGAACAGTTATTCAAGGACAATCTGTGCACGTGAATAGATGTCCAAGTTACAACTGCGCACGTCGAAATTTAGACATGCACAGATGGGTTCCTTTGAACTCGGACGTACACAGATGGCAGTTTTCTAATTGTGCACGTGCACAGGTATAACTTGTCCAACTTTGCACATGCGGAGATGCCACTTTTCCAACTGTGCACGTGTACATATCCTCTTGTGCCCTTGGACGTGCACAGATGGACTTGCACAGTTGTCCGTAAGACAAACGAAATAAAGCAGTTTACAGTGGAAAATGAACTCACTTTCAAAGCATCATTTCGAGTTTTCTAATCTAATGTTTTTAAAGAATTTAAAATAGATTAACTTTTATTAACACTATTATCCTTCAGTCTGTAAAGTATTATCAAAATTATTCCAAATTATTGATCGCATCCTATTTATTTATCAAAATTGACAGTACCTCAAACTTGATACCATTCTTAAAGAATTTCACACACATATTTGAAAATCTCAAATTGATCATAAATTTTTATGTGATTCCCCTATATTATATTAGAACTGCAATAAAAATCAACGTTTAGTTTTGACTGTAACGAGAAAAGATTTGAAAAATGAAAAATATAAATAACTTTATAATTTTTCTTGGAAATGTTTTTTCGATTAATTAAACAAAAAATTGGGAATATGATCTGAAGCCTAAAGAAAATATTCTTGCTTAAGAAATTATTATTAGTATTGCACTGTCTATAACTTAACATTTCCGTTATAAATTTATATTTGTGCTAGGATTACCTTCGTCTTTCGCATGTTCACTGCTCTTCCCAAAATTCGTCAGAAAGTCCCTTGTTTTGGGCGGTATACTTGATGATATTTCTGTGAAAACAGAAACAAGAATTATGAATTTAGCATGTTACAAATTTTTTATTAATTTTTGTTTCCAAATTTCAAAAGGAACATTTTATGGTGGTTGTTCAAATTTGGTCGTTTGATTCTTGGTTTTATTTTCAGGAATTCTGCACATTATTTTGAATAGTGGAGGTTAAATAAGATTTTAAATTTGAAGTTAATCTAATTAAAATTTCTTTAATTTTAATTTTTACATTCTTATCCTGATGAGAGGGCATTGGTTTTATGTAAAATTTCACTTTGTCGGTTTTCATGGAATCTCCACGTTTTGAGACTTCCTGATTCAGAAAAAATGATTTTTTATGAGGGTGTCTGTCGGTCTGTCTGTCTGTAGTCTGTTGTCTGTATACTGTTATAAAATTAAAAAATTAAATTTTTTACAAAAAAAGACACAAGGTTCGAACTAAAATTAACAGACTAAAATTGTGCACCCCAAAAAGATCTCTACATTTTTTATTAATCATTTTTGGATAGGACGATTAAATTTGATTTCAATCGTAAAAAATATGATTAAATTTTTTTTTTAATTGTGGAAAACAACACAAGAGACGAAAAAAATTAAAAGACAAAAGTTGTTGAACCAAAGAATATATTCAAGTTTGTTATAAACTACAATAAAATTTTACTTACTAAAATTTTTCGCCTAAATTACATTTACATTGAATATAAAGAAATTAGACTTATGACAATGCGCCACAAGTTGTAGTAAAATGTACCGATATAGTTGAAAATAATTTAGGAAAGTTCGCATTTTTGACGAAATCGAGTGCGAAGAACGAGCTACGTGATGAGAATGTGTTCGTTTAAGCTGAAGGAGCTTTAACTAAAGAGAATTCACAATCACCAAATGACAGTTGTCGATGCTTGGATCTTTTATTTTAAAAGGCTTGTGCACAAATGTGGGGTACATAGAAAGGCGAAGCGCGTGAAAAATATATTATCGAGCGCGCACCGAGAGAACCAACAGTCGCTCGCCCTAGATGCGGCCGAGCTTGCGAGCCGCGCGGCAGATTTTTTTTAATTAGTAAAAGCGTAATTCCATTATTACATTTTATTTATGTATAATTAAGTGACGCTAAACATCTTAGAAACTGATTTCAATACCCTACAAATTCCTCCTTGAGATTCTAGCAACTCTCTTCAAAGATTTTTTTTTCCTAAATTTAATCCCGGCGTATTTTTGTGCTTCTTTGGGCTCCTCGAAAATAGCTCCTTCAATTTAAATTTTTGGGCTACAGTCTAGATCGTATGATATTGATAAGGTGACATTCTGGTGTTACTAGAAACTGTTCAAAACTATTTAGAAGAATAAAAAAGAACGGAATTTAAAAAAATCCTGTTCTCAAAATTTGAAGAACATAATAAAGAAGATTCTTTGGAAAACCCATATTTTTATTCTTTTAAATATTTTGGAAAAGTTTCTACTAATACCAGAAAGACGTCTTATGAGCATCATGCGGGCTAAACCATTTTTGAGGTTGGGAGAATTTTCTTTCGTAGAAATGTAATTTTTTAATTTTTCTCGTAAACTATGGAAAACGTCGCAAAATTACAAGAAACATTTTTCATCGGATTTTTTTAGACGTGCAAACTTTAATCTTAACATTTTTCCTTATCTGTCATTGTCTCCAAGAAAAATGAGAAAATTTGGTTGTAAGATTGTTAATATTTTTAGAAAAACCGCTGCGGATTTTGAAAGAAGACAATTTTCTCTAAAAAAGAAAAAGAACTTCTCCCTTTGGAGAAAAATAAAAAAGAGTTTTCTTTTCCTTTTTGGGGGAAGCAAGCAATTTTTTTCAGATTGCAATGGGAACAGTATGTCGTGATTATCCAACTTTCGTCGTTTGTTTTTTTATTTTATTTTCCGGAATTTTGCTCATCAACTTGGTTATTTGACGTTAATTAGGGTTTAAAATTTGATTTTAATCTCATTTAAATTTCTTCAATGTTAAAAAACAGCTTTTACAGATTTTCCTTTAATATTTTTTCCCTTGCTAAAGCATATAGTTCTGATTTTTTTATTCTGAAAAAATAAATTATAGGACGCCATGATTAAAAAGGGAAAGAGCGTACAAAAGTGGTTCTTAATAAAGTAATTAAATTTCGGTTTGCTATACTTTTTTGAAAATTTGTCTTCAACATATTGACAAGAAGGTTTCACGCTTGTAGAGCATTTTCTCGTTGAAGAGATTATTCATAGTTTTAAGTTTTTTCTTATTTAACACTTATGTTTTAATTTTCATTTGTACTAGGGTTACCTTGGTGTTTCGCATGTTGATTATTTATCCCAAAATTCGTCAAAAAATCCTTTTCTTCTGGCGGAATACTTGCTAATATTTCTGTGAAAGGAAAAATACGATTTATGAATTTGAAATGCTTAGAATGTATAACAAGTAGTAAGAGCGTAATTCGATCATTTGATTTGATTTATGTACTACTCGTTTACGTTGAAAATGTTCAAAACTGGTCAAAATATTAAAGCTTATGATAAATTTGCCAACATGCTGATTGTAAAAGCATATTAAAAAATGCTATTAATTTAGTCTTTACATACCAAAAAAATTTAGAATAATTTTCTGGATTAAGACAAGAGAATAAGCGGTCTTCATTGTCTCAAAATATATCGAAAAGTGTTTAAACCAAAATTTCTAGACCAACGTGAGTAATGAACATTCTTATGTTTCAAATATATGTATCATTTACTGCTTTCAAATTTATATTTTTTTATCATGCGGCTAGTAAATAGCTCATTAAAATAGTTATTATTGAACTTGGTGAGCTGATAGATGTCAATTAATATCACCTTACCCATTTAATATGAGTTAAACACTCGCACGTGTATAATTATTTCACCTTGAGAAACTTTTTCATCTCAAATAATAATATCAGTACAATGTTTTAAATTGTCTGAGAATGATATTAGATAGATGGGGGGGGGGGCTCTGGATAGAATAGCCTATGTGTGAGACTGGATTCTAAAACCTTATCGAAGGATCCTGATGGCGTCAGAAAATAATAATAACAATATATTTGCTTCTAGAACATTTGTGAAGTATCCTGATGAAGTCACAGAATAATAATATTGCCCAATTGAAAGGGCAGACTTCATGGAAACAGGTTCAAAGTTATTGCGAGAAAAAATAAGAGTGATTTATAGCTTACGTTTGGATAATATATTTGCGCAATTTTATGAAGGCCAAATTTACGAAAACAATATTTTAGGTTGTCGTGTGCACATTTCTATAGCTTCAAGGATCCATGAGTTACATACATTGAATAAAAAATTTATTTATTTATTTGATGCGCAAAATACGCACGCGTCCATAGCTTCAAGGTTATATCCCACAAACAAGGAGGATTTATTGCATCCTTCTAGTTAATACAGCGAATTGAAAAATTTCTTAATTTATTTGATGCGCAAAATACGCACGCGTCCATAGCTTCAAGGTTATATCCGACAAACAAGGATGATTTTCTGCTTCCTTGTAAATAACATATTGACTTAAAAAACTTATTTATTTATTTGATGCGCAAGAAATGCACTTATCAAGGTTATATGAAAAAACGAGGGTACGTGTAAATGCTATATGAGAAAAACAAGAAAATTTGATTGATTCCTTTTATATAATACCTTGAATTAAAAAATTTATTTATTTAATGCGCAAAATATGCACGTTTCCATAGCTTCAAGTTTATATCCGATAAACAAGGAGGATTTAATGATTCATTCTAGATAACAAAATGAATTTAAAAAATTCGTTATTTATTTGATGCGCAAAATGTGCGCATGTTCATAGTTTCAAGGTTATATCCGAAAAACAAGGAGGATTTATTGCATCCTTCTAGTTAATACAGCGAATTGAAAAATTTCTTAGTTTATTTGATGCGCAAAATACGCACGCGTCCATAGCTTCAAGGTTATATCCGACAAACAAGGATGATTTTTTGCTTCCGTCTAGATAAGATATTGACTTAAAAAACTCATTTATTTATTTGATGCGCAAGAAATGCACTTATCAAGGTTATATGAAAAAAACGAGGGTAAGTGTAAATGATATGTGAGAAAAACAAGAACATTTGATTGATTCCTTCTATATAATACATTGAATTAAAAAATTTCTTTACTTATTTAGTATGTAAAAGATTCGAGTGTCCAAATGTAATTTGAAATGCGTAAGTATGACGTTTTGTCTGATTTTTGGCGGTCGGGCCTCTCTTTACCCTTTCCATTCGTAAAAATCAAGAGACGATTTTTATGATTAAAACCTAAACAACTTCTCCTATAAAAAATTGATTAATAACCCTTTTTAACTCTTTTTCGAGTAAACAATTTTGTTAAATAATTTTTTTTCGTAGCTTCTGTCGTTTTTCACAAATTTTTATCTTTTTTTAATTTTTGATCTTATTTTTTACGAATAAAACAAAAATTACGCGCCCTATCAAAAAGTGATTACTAAAGAATTTGTAAATCTTCTTTGGGATAAAAATTGTTGCTAATTAATCTTTTTCGCATCCTGCATAGTTTGACCTAAAAATTAAATTTTGGATTTTTAACTATTTTTTGGTCAATCAAAATTTGAATTTCTAATTTTACAAGCAAACTCAAAAAAAATTTTATGATTATCCTGAAGGGCTTTTAAAAAGCAATGTTTTTCTTTTCTTGACTTTTTAATGAGAACAACAAGCTATAAACAGTTAATTCAAATTTGTCATAAATAATTTTTGATGAAACACATAGTTTTCGTTTTAATCTTACCTTCACCCAAAAAAATCTATGAATTTTTTATTAATTATTTGTAGATAGGACGATTATATTTCCTTTCAATCGTAAAAAATAAGGTGAAACATTGAAAAATTCAATTTTTGGAAAAAGGCGCAAGAGACGAAAAAAATTAAAACAACAGTTTTTTAAGCAAAAAACATGTATAAGTCTGTTATTAACTCTGGTTATAAAAATATATTAAAAGTAAAAAAATAAACTTTTTGGAAAAAGGACACAAGATGCATTAACATTTTATTTAACAACATTTTTCGTGTAAATTATATCTATATTGAATATAAATAAATTAAATTTATGAAAAAACGACACAAGTTGCCATCAAATGTTTAATAATAATTTTTATTTTAATAGAATGCGCATTCTTTAATGATAAAATTGAGACAATGAAAATACTTTTGTCCCAATACTAATGTATATTATGTATGATAATAATATAAATTTATTGAAATGTTATACATTTTCCAGGATGGCTAGGAATGGAATTTAAAGTAAAATAAAAAACAAATGTGGAAAAGTTCAAATTTACGATGAAATCAAGTGCGAAACATGATATACGTGATGAGAACGTGTTCGCTAATGCTGAAGGAGCTTTAACAAAAGAGAATTAACAATAAGAAAATGACAGTTGTTGATACTTTGACCATTAATTTTAAAAGTCTTACGCGTAAATGTGGGTTAAATACAAAGAACGAGCGCGTAGCATGAGGTAAATACATTACCGAGCGCTAAGCGCGAGGACCAACAGTCGCGCGCCTTAGGCGCGCTCAAACTTACGGGCCACGCGCACAGAGCGCGAGGAGAATGTGCCCGCGCTGCGTGCAGATTTTTTTAAATGGAGATGTAGATGGATTAATTTAATTATAAGGTTTTTATATTTAAATACTTTACTGTGGAGAATTCTACCATCAGGTTTTTAATGTTTTTATATGCACAATATCGAGTTCTCAATTTTGTTCGCCCAACAATATGAGAAACTCGTTTACATTATCATCAATCTATGAAAATGTCGGCATTTCTGAGCTATTTTTAGCTTCACTAAGATTTGATGTCTCTAAATTACTAGGATCTTCAGTTTTTACTTCTTGCTCATCATTAATTGATTTATAACAAAAATGATTATCATCATCAATACTTGCTTTCGATTTGCTCTTTACTTCTTTGCCATGCCTTGTAATTGGTACACATTTTTTAATGTTCTGGAGACCACCAATAATTTTCTCTAGTGGATTAACAATGGGTTTTAAAGTATCAGTTAATGTGCGCTCAACTGTTTCTTTGTCCAACTTTATTAACCTATCTTTTCATCGAATTTCTTCACTAGCTCTCGCAGCTTGATGCAAAATATTTGGTTGCTTTTGAAAATTCTCCTTACGTGAACACATCTTGATGCACCAACGTCTAAAGAACGACAATTACGATATTAATTTTCAAGATTTAGGAAACGATCAAAACCTTTCCTATCTACATTGGCCGGGATTAAAGGACTTTTTCCAAAAGTTCATATTTTGGTTGCTTTAGACATTTTCAGTAGATGTCAACATTTTCAATCGCAGTTCATTTGGAAGTTTCGGTGGAGCCAGAAAAGCATTTGTCTTTCCACAGTTGGAAGGTCCGCAGAATATTGCTCGTGTACTATTTAGTAGCAAATTTTCATGTCATTTTGCTCTATTCTCGTTTTGAGCAAACGAATACAAATTCTGGATTGGTAGTTTGACAGATTGAACTTCAAACTGCATCTTGGCAAAGACTGACTGGAAAAACTATAAATATCCAGTTTATATAGGTTGTCCCTTCAGTCTGAAAGTATAGCTTGGTGATAGATCTGATCGATCACAGAGGCAAAACGGACCGTCTTAAAGGAACCGTGAAGCAGTCAACAGATGAGAGAGGCTTGCTCAATAAACTCAACAATAATTTCCCGTTCGAGTTGCGTTTGTCCAGTAACCAGTTCTGTGGACCCGGTACTAAACTAGCCAAACGATTATCACGAAATGGTCCAGAATCAATTCCCTCGACGTAGTTGGCAAAGAGAACGTTATAGCCTACTCACAAAATAGATCAAATATAGAGGCTAGACACTGAGCTGACAGTGTACTAGCTGAAAATGCATGGAAAAGTGTCTTTGCTCAGGACGTAGGCGTAGGTGAAAAGGCCGAGGCTTGAGAAATAGCAAACACAATGAAGATCAAATCCAAATTGGGGGCGGCTGTCAGAAATAAAAAATCTATTGCTACACTGAGAAAAATTGTCGCTGCATCAATACGTTCCGTCATTTGAAGCAATGATGCAAAAACTGCTATTACATCTGCTATCAAAGTTGCTGCCGGAGCACTAGCTCGTGTAGCTACTGAAATAGCTAAATCTGTGAATGATGCAAATTCGGCAAAAGAACAACTTTCAGAGAGTAAGAGACAAAACAAAACGATGGAAGCCATTGCTTTAGATAAAGGTCTTTACTTGAACCCATATAGGCAAGGATTAGGACTTCAACTATAACCGTGTAAGCAAGGAAAAGGACTTAAACGCAAATAAAAATTTAAAGCTGTGACTAATGCATATTCTAACTGATGCAGACTCAAATTTGCTTTAATTGACGCAGTTTTATTCAAATTTATAAAATCTTCGAAGATTCCGCATTTTCGAGGTTTTTTTATATGCGAGATGAATTACCAAAGTGTGGACCACGTAAACATGAATGTGCTATTATCCATCTTGGTGATAAGAAAGGACCATTGGTATTCTTTGACCACCTTTAGATCTCTAAAAGTATTTCGGTGTTGGTAGCTTAAAGGATAATCAGGACAACTATCAAAATTTCGGCACATTCCTGTGTGGACATTTATGTTTGCAATTTCTGTGCAACCAATTAAAATATAAAAGTACGTTGAATCTATAGAAGTACTGAAATTTATAATATAAAGTCAGCTGAACGACAGTTGTCACCATGGAGGATTCATTAACGCTAACATTATCGGGAACTTATTCAAGCCTTGAAGCTCACTTTTCTCCTCCGATTGTTTTGTCTCCGGATAAAAGTTACACGTTTGCACTCGTTGAATTTCTAACCTTCAATTCGACACCCAATGTAGACATTCGCCAAAATGAATTTTATGTGGGTGATGAAATAATTAAAATACCTAGAGGAAATTATGAAATAAGCCACATAAAGCGCTATCTACAAAATGCTTTAGTAAACAAGAGTATCAAAGTTTATATTGAACCAAACATTAATGCCTTAAAAAGTGACATTTATTGCACTCATGATATAAATTTCGAACCCAAACATTCTATCGGTTATTAAAAGTTTTCAGTTTTCCAGTTTCAGCAAAGGATAGTTCAGAAACGCCTAACGACTGCCTACACTACAAGATTATGCTTGATTCTCAATATTTCCCTTAACGCGGTAAACAAGATTACGGAAACCAGCACCTATGTCATCCCTGTCCTCCCGTACACCTTAGAAATAATAAAATTGTAAAAAACCGAACTTGAACAATAAAACAAAATCATCTGCGTAGAAATAACCAATTATCAAATGCACCGCAGTAATTCGAAAATTTAAAGAGCAGTTATACCATGAGACGGGAAGGGGAGAGCGCTGTAGATGTAAGGAAACTGTATTTCTGACAACTGTTGAGAGCCTATTTTAACAGCAAACGAGATCTTGCAATCTGTGAAACCAACTGTAAAGTGGATCTTGATTACAAACCCCTGATTTTTTCCTCAGAGGAGGCCCTTAATATCAGGGAAGACACCATACAAGAGGTAGAAACGCAATTGGGACAAAAAGCCATCCTCGGCGAACACCTTCAAACGTTAGAATTATATAAGGTAAATATAAAGGGATCCAATATTGGGCTAAGAAAGGGCGTCCTGTTTCCAGAAACTGAAGGAATCCTGACTGCAATTCAGAACAGAGTTTTCAGCACCAGAAATCATCTCAAAAACGTATTACATCAAGACATGGTTTACCGGTGCCGATTATGTAGAGATTACAACGAATCCATAGGCCACATTATTAAAGGTTGTCGCGTCATGGCTCAAAGAGAATATAAGTGCAGACATAATGATGTGGCGGGCACCAACCAAGATCCATAAGTATAGCGAGCTGATGCATCAAGTAAAGACAATTTGGAGGGATTCGAAACATGCATCTATTCACGGGCTGGTAATTTCGGCTACAGGGAATGTTCACGCAAGATGCAATGAACATGTTGAACAGTTAGGAATCAGTACGGTACTGGTAGCAGCTCATAAGGAAGTGACTGAAAATCTTTGGAGTGGCGGAGGGTACCTCTAACAAAGCATCCAAAATTCAAATAAGTAATTAATTTTTATGAATTTACAAATTATCATTGTTAGAAGTCATTGGAAAGATAATTTTATTTTATTACATACACAATTGATCGTATTCTCCAAGAAATAGCGAAACTCTGAATTTCTTTATGAAAATACTTTAAATAATTAGAAGTTCTTATACTTTTCAAAGTGTCATAGCAAAGAGAACAATTGCTAAATGACATTTATTTTCAATTATTCGTAAAAGAAAATTATTTTCTTTTACGTTTTAAACCGAAATTCTGAATGTGAATTTTAAAGTTTGCGAATTCCGAAAAAACACTTTTTTCTTTAATACTTCTAAAAAGTTAAAAGAAAATGTGTCAAATCTTTTAGAATTTCGAAAACTTTTTATTCCAAAAAAAATGTGCAAATCCAATAAATAGTTTAGGATAAAAAGTACGACAAAAATAAAAATTCATTACTTCTTAGTGATAATTTATTTTTAATAATTTTTCCCATCTTCGGATCATATAAAAAGGTTTTCTGTAATACTTATTTTTAAAATTCGAAAAATGTGCTTAATTATCGGTATTTAAAGTGAAAAAGAGACAGAGCACTCTTTTCTAGAAATGGCTTTTTCAGGTTTACTTCTGGAACTTTTATGTCCAGTGAAAAAAGATGATAATTCAAATTTCTTATAAAAAGCGTCTAATTTTAAATTCATAATCCAAGAAAACGTATACGTGGTTATAAATATTATGGATGAAGTTCGTCAACAACTATTGTTTTAAAATTCCTTGAGATTGGGTTGTTACTGCCTAAAGGAGATTCTTTGATTTCCTCTGGGCTCATCCTGTCAACCTTACCGCTGTGCATATTTATTTTCATTCGTCTTACAATCGGAACTGGAGGATCATGTATTTTTGTAAAAATTCCACGCAGTTTTCTGTTGCCCTCTATTATAGCAAATACGTCACCATTGGACGTTGATAATACTTTTTGCTCTTCGGTCGGTATTGGCAAAAGCTTATTATTTAATCCCTTCAAATTAATGGGTTGCTCGCGAGGAAAAAGGTATTTTCGAATTTCGAATCGTTGGTTTGCATTTGAAAGAGGAATAAGCCGGATGAATCTAAGTCTTTCAATATCAATTCCAAATAAGGATAAAGACAGATGCCTGTCAGGAGGAGACCTGGTCCTTTCACGAAGAGAAGACTCGTTAGGAGTAGATGAGTTGACCGGAGATCGCGGAAAATCTGGACTGGCAGAAGGAAGCTTTCTTTCAGGAGATTGGCGTCTGTCATAAGAATTAGGTAATCTGGAAAGAGGAAGACGAGGAATAGGGGCGCCATTGGGCAAACAATCAAACTGTAAACTCAACTCTGCAACAAGAAACAAAGGATTAAATTTTGGTTATGTACTCTCATCCTCTTAAATTTTGGTTATGTATTCGCTTCCGGTAATTGATCGCAATTCGGCAAAAGAAATCGGAGTATTATATGCTGAAGGGCTAAAAGTGATTCTCTTTTTTCTTCTACGGTCAAATCTCAAACACTTATCAAGGAGGAAATGTACCGATGAACCAAAGTAAGCAAAGGAATTTACTCTAGTTAATGAAATATGGTTAGGCACTCGTGAGGGATATATTTTAATTTTTGCTTCGCTATATATTGCAGAATTCATCTCGAATTCCTTTAAATACATCATACATGCACCAAACTCTCGCTTTCAGTCACTTTGTTCTCGGCCTTCCTAGAACTGCTGGCTCCCGCAGCGTTGTAAAGAAGCAGGGCGAGAGCAGTTGCGACATTATATATGCATATACATACTCTAATTGGAAACGAGTTAGGCGGGCCTCACTGTTTACGTTTCGATCCCCCCGAAATCAGTCCAAGGCTATTTGAAGGCAATCACTGACACTGGACTGAAAGCAAGAGTTTGGTCTATTTTGGAATTCCTGGGAACTGAATTAGTAAATGCCAATTAAAACATCCTAGCATTTTGTGCTGAAAATTAATTTTCTTGTCAAAAAATTTTATTATTTAGTTAAATATAAAATTATTTGGTTGACCATACGCCTTCTTTGGTTGAATTCAAAGTTTTTAAAAATTTAAAATCCGCTTTTGGTCGAAAATTCAAGTTCAAATCGTTTTTGAACGAATTTTTTTTTAATTAAAAAATTTGGTTGAAATTTTGTCTCTTTTTGTTTAAAATTCAACTCCTTGATTATAAAATTTATTTACATTCTTGAATTAATAACGCGTTCCATATTTTTTGATCGGCCACGTAGGACTTTGCCATATGAGCCACGTGGCACATATGGTACGAACTTATTTTCAGCAGGGAAACTTTTCTAATTTCATTATTTTTTTAAACATACATTCTAAATTCCCCTGAAATAAATGCAGACTAAATTCGTATTAATTTCGGACAGCCTCGTATAAAGTTGGAAACAAAAAAGCAATTGGGATATATTGTAGATTAAATCACACTAAAATTAGGATTTGCGTATAGATTTAGAAAACGTAACTAAAATTATAGATATAGTATATTATTTCGTTTACCGATAGAGTTGAAGATAACTAACAACAACAATACGAGTATAGGAACAATCCTCATATTTTCTTATTGAAGCAAAACTAATCAATATGTTAGTAAAGAATCTTATTAACAGCGATATTCGTATATCCCGTGGTTTTTATCACTTAGATTATATAGGTGGCAATGCTATCTTTCTCAGATATTTACATTTCGTCAGACTCAGTTTTAAGGAAAAATATGTAATTACTAAATTTTTTCAAACTCTTATCAAAGTTTACATAATATTCTGTGTATTATAGAAACGCGTTGTTTTCATAAAAAATGTGCCCGTTTAAGGCTTAAAATTTTTAGAAATTCTGAATGAATATAGAATATTTATCCGATGCATGATTTTATAATTCCCGTTTATTTTCTGATCTTCTCTTAGTCAATTGTTAGTTATTTCTGGTCAGTTTAAAGGAGGTTAAAATATTCCCTTCGCCTCCCATGCTGCTTTTTTAACCGTCCAATATACCTTCCTTCCTCGTGCATCAGTCTCACTTCATCCATCTGCAGTCTATTTGTTCTAACTCACCTTTCCCCTTTAACCTTCATCTTCCCATCCCTAATCTTGTTCTCCTTCTCCCACAAACACTCCCTAACCAGCTTACTTCCCCTCGCTCCAAAAATTTCGATATAAAATAAATAGGTAATCAAATTTCTAATCCTATTTAAATCCCCACTTTCCTCTCATCCCCACACCTGCACTGCATATAATAATACTCATCACTACCAACTCGAACCTTCTGCACAGCCTTTCCCTTCCACTTATACTGAACCTCCCGATTCCCTTTTGGCTAATTGTGTATCGACCATGTGCTGCAGAAAGTAGATGTTGACGATCGTACTCCTACCTGTCCTAAATCCCGACTGCGTCTACACCATCGCGTATACTGTGTATTCCGTATTCATTAGAATAATTTATCCACTATTTTCCTGCCTATCCCTATCTCCTTTCTCCACCCACCCGAAAATCTCTCACCCTTCCATGTTTTCTTCACAACCTCTTTTAGCCGCTCCCTAACCCCTTGTGTACTCAAAAAGCTACCATTCGTTCTCCACCCCGTCCAGCACAGCCGCTGTGACCTTCTTAATTTACTTATTTGTTTCTATATCTCCTTGTCATACAACTCTTTCATGACTGTCTTCGTGGTTCTTCTACACATCACCCTAAACACCTTCCAAATTCCTACGTACTCTACTCTTTTTGCAGTTACCCGTTTTCACTTTTTGTACTTTTTCTTCCCCTTCCTTTCCTTGTTTTAACCTTCTTTATCCCACCACGGGGAAACCTTTTCTAACGGATCATGATGCTTCTTTGTCACCTCTCTCGTCCAGATCACCCTCTCCGACATCGACACTTTTTCCTCACCTTGCCACTTTTGATTAATAAGTTTATTTAGACTTTTTCTTAAAAGTTTCCAGAAGGGCGCCAGATACTTTTTCTACAGAAAAACAATGAAAACGAAGGATTTTCAAATTTGTTTTGTTTAACTAGGGATACCGGACGACTTCTCAGAGTATACAGGCTTATTCATTCACGCGGGGATCTACAAGGATGGATGAAACCCTTTCTGTATCTTCTTGATGGAACAACAGTGATAACAAGAAAAATAGTTGTAATAAGTGCGGTTCAAAAGTAACGAACGTGCATGGTTCCCGAAAATGGATGAGGAAACAATACCGAACACCCTAGGGTTGGGGTAGCTAATCAAAACGGAGTCAATGCAATGGGCCAGTATGGGCCCTGAATGCGGAGCTTACATGATTCGACTGCATGCTCTGTGGAGCGAGAAGCATAAGTTATGTAAGAGGATCGCCTACTCTGCCGAATCAATATTAATATCCAGGTTTCTCTCAAGCCTAAAGACCTGAATGAAGTGGAAGAAGAGCTTCGTGGAGATTTTCCGAAGAATTCAACCTTTGTATTATCAATTGTGGTATGTATAAATCAGCGAGAACTTTGGCCAATCCAAACCGTAAAACAAAGCCAACAGTTAATTGTAAGAATAAAAGACGAATGCATGCATTCCGCACAAAGGTAGGATGGGTAAGACTGTATGAATCCCGATTTCAGTGTATGATTAACTACGTAACATCAGGCAGGAATTTCACGCTAATAGAAGTCTAAAGCAGATCGAGATATGGGTTATAGACAATAAATA
>JAWWLR010196554.1:0-16547 GCA_035041075.1 Acraspis erinacei | reverse complement strand
CTTCATCCATCGAAGAAGATTTTTTTAATTAAACTATGGAAGGCGAATTTTTGATTTCTTCAATTATAATTTTTTGTTTTTCAAATAAAAGTTGATGCGTTTTGGTACAACTTTCATCTTTTTTGGACAAAAATTCATATATTTGGTAGAAAATTAAATAATTTCGTTAAAAAAATTTTCTTCTTAAGCGTTCGTCTTTTTTGATTGAAAATTCAATTTCTTTTGTAGAATTTTATTTCTTGGTTAAAAATTCATATTTTGATCAGTCAACTGCAATCTTTTTTGTCAAAAAATTGAACTATTTGTTTGAAAATTTATCATTTTGATTAAAAAACTTATCTTTTTTGTAGTAATACTATTTTTTAAATGAAAATGGAATTTTTTGTTCCAATTTTTTTTGCTTGAGTGTTCAACTATTTCGTTCCAAGGATTTGGTTAAATTACTTTGTTAAGAATTTTTTGTTTTGTCAAATATTTATATTTTTAGTTGAAAATTCATCTCTAGGGATGAAAATTTAACTATTTTATTGAAAATTCATCCATTTGGGTGAAATTTAAACTATATTATTGAAAATGTACTCCTTTTATTGAAGGCTTATGTGTATCGTTGAAAATTTAACTGTTTAATCGAAAAGCCTTTTTTTCGTTTTAGTTTCATTTTTTAACTGAAGATGTAACTTTTCCATTTTTAAAGATTGATCTTTTTCAGTTGAAATTTGTACTTTTTTAGTAAAAAATTAATTTTCTTGGTTTGAAGTGTGACGTTGCTTGGGTAAAAATGCTTTAGTTTCGTGGCAAATTAATGTTTTGCTGAAAAGTCACATTTTAGATTGAAAATTCAATTCTTAAATAGTAAATTCGTCTTTTGGCTTAAAGATTCAACAATTTAGATTTAATTAGTTTGTTGAAAATTCAAGTCTTTTGTTAAAAAATAATCTTTTATAGTAGACAAGACATTTTTTGTTAAACATAAGTTAATAAATTCTTAAATTTTAAATTTACAGCTGTAATGCTGTTTTATTCCGTCTGTAAAAGACTCAGTCGAGGTTGAGGCTTCAAAAGTTTGATGGAAATTTCGTTTTTTTTCTGATTAATTGATCTGGTTTCAATTTGTAAATAAAACATTTTTCTGTTGAAATATGTAATATTAAATTTTGTTATAAGTATTCACCTTTTTGGTTTACCCAATACTTCAATTTTCTAACAAAGTTCTGAACTTTAAAATAAAGCAACTAATTTTCGACACCAAGAATAAATTTTTATGAAAAAATTTAATAGTTGATATTTCAAACAGAAAATTTTTGAATTATAAGTGAAAAAAGTTTCATTCATTACAAAAAAAAAAGAATTTTTAACCAAACAGTTCGAATTGTAACCAAAAAAGATAAAATTTCTACCCAAAGAGATGATTTGTCAAACAAATAAAATTTTTCTTTAAGAAGAGACAAATATTTCAATCGAATTATTGAATTTTCCACCAAAGTAGTAGTTTTCTACAACACAGTTATATTTTTAACTTTAGAATATGAATTTTCAATTAAAATGATGTATTTTGTACAAAGTAGTAGAAATTGTAACCGAGTAATAGAATTTGAAACAAAAAAAGGTGGATTTTATGAAGAAATATTATAGTTCATATTGGAGCCAAAAATTTTTTAATAGGAAATTGAAAGCAGTTGATTTAATTAAAAAAATATATTTAAATAATTCAAATTTTTACAAAAATGGTATACAGACATCAATTGTATATAATGTAAAGTTAATTGTAATTTGTAATTGTAATTTATGTTATATTTGTTTAATAAATTAAACATTCTTTAATAAAAACACAAAAGAATTATTATGATAGAATATCAAATTTTAAATATTATCATGCTGATGCAAATATTTGATTTTACCACTATTACGCTGTTAGTTTCTGCGATGATTTTAGAATAATTAATTACTGTTACGTGTATTATTACTATGTTGATATTTTTAAATTATGATACCATTCACTTCTCAATGCGTAATTCGTAATTCTCTTAATTTATGATAGTCCCGTTTTAGATTTTGATTTTTTGCCTTACATTTTCAATTTAAAGAAATTTAAAATGTAGAATTGGAGACTGCAAAAAATAAAATTGAAAAGCTTTTGAAGTTGATAATTTCAGGTAAAAAAATTTACAATGATATTCTAACTATTTGAAGTGAAAATAAATTAACTTCTAATTTACGAAGTGTTCCGTGAAAAAATTTTAATTTTTCTATTTTCAATGTTTCCAGCTCCAAATTTCTTATTGGAATAAAAGGCTGAAAATTTTAAAGTTAGCCGATTGATTCTTTAATTTAGAGCATTGAACATTATATCGTAGATTTATACTTTTCACATTGAAAATTCATTTTATTTGAACTAGTTTAATTTTAAGGGGTTATTACCTTCCATTTTATGTTTGCAAATTATTGAGCATTCGAATACAAAATTTTTGAGTTAAGAAACGTTTAAACTAAACTTCTAAAAGTTTAAAATTCATGAGTTTTACTTTGAGTGCTTTGATTTGTTTATTTTTTAGTACTTCAAATTGAAACATTTTTAGCTTTAGAGTTCATATGTTTAAATATTATTGGCCTTGCAAAAACGAAAATGGCAAAAATACAAACAAATAAAATTTTTTTTGACGAAAAGCCAGCAGAAATGTTTCAGACGGCCCTGATTTTTTATACTCTGAAGAGTCTCCAGATAGTACGAAGGTCATTGAAGGTACAGCCGAGACAGCTAGAGTAGAAGGGGGTAATGTTGTGAACGTTTCTTTGAAGGGCTCGTGTGCCCATGTTTCTC
The DNA here is from genome assembly GCA_035041075.1 of Acraspis erinacei. NCBI lineage: Eukaryota > Metazoa > Arthropoda > Insecta > Hymenoptera > Cynipidae > Acraspis > Acraspis erinacei. The sequence continues at coordinate 13,729 of JAWWLR010196554.1, read as the reverse complement.
AACGGATTTTGACAAACAAAGACACGTTGGATAGGGACATACTTTAGCTTTGTTTTGCCGTGTTTAAGATTTTTATAAAAAATAATGACGGTAAGTTACGGACGAAAAACGAAAAGTTGTTTTTTTTTTAACATTTTGAAATTTGGGGGGTAATGTTGTGAATGAGTTTCTGGTCGCAATAAACATACCAAAATGTGTCCGCAATAGTCACAAAAGTTACTGAAAAGAATAAAAATGCACGAAAACTAGAATTTAGGTATTTATATGGAATCAGGTGAGGTACAAACACGAAAAACGTGATCAACTACAGAAACGCGGGTATGTGATGAACATAAATACAAAAATAGTTTTTTTAATGATGACGCTTCGTCTGTTACTTTAGAGTAACCTCCTTAGTATCATTGATTTGGCTGCTTTAGCGGTAACTATTACTGACTTTTCAGCTTCTTTTTGTCGCTTTTTTATCTCTTTATTGACTTTTCTTTCGGCAGCCAATTCCTTCTTAACTGCTTGAGTTGCCTTCTTTTGGGCCACTGCCTCTTGCTCACTACGCAAGGACTCCATCATCTCGGGGTCGGTGAGAAGTGCAGACTTACGACGCTTGCGACCACGACTGCTTGCCTTGCGAGCTGCAGCTTTTGGCAATGGTCGAAGCTTGCTTGCTTTGCGAACATCAAACTGCATGTTTTCGTTTAAGGCATCCGATGGATCGGAAACTGATGGACCAGGAATTGCTGAATCGGAAATTGATGTTGTCGGTGTTGCTGGATCAGATTTCGATGTACCATAGATCGTTCGATCGGATGTTGATGTGCCGGGTGGTTTTGGTTCAGACGTTGCTGTTTCAGGTGTTGCAGAGTTCGCTTCGTGTAAGTACGGACGATCAGTTAGCGAAGATGCCAGAAAATCATCTTCCGTGAAGATATCCCTGTTGAATGGCCAAATACCTGATGCTTTGAATCCACTGATGATATTCATGGATGAGGCACCTTTGTGGATTGGTTCGGCGACAAGTTCGGCAACGTTGTTGATTGTAATTGGAATGTTTGGATGATTGAACATCCACGCCTTGCATAAATTGTTGTAATAGGTTTTCAATGGTCCGAAAACGCCTTTATCGAGGGGCTGCATTTTGTGACTTGTATGTGGAGGCAGCGTCAATACTTCGATATCGCTTTCCTTACAAAATTTTAATCCCGCAATGGTCAAAATTGTACGAAAGTGCCAGCTGTCTGCCAACCCGATCCATTCGCAACACCTTCGCTTCGCACTGCCGTGCAAAAGAAATTTTTCCTGTATTTGTACCCTTGGACAAATAAAAAAGGGTGGAATTTTTTCGCAGGCAGCAGAAACAGCTATCGTGATGGTCACATTAACGCCACGTTCGCCCGAACTGGCCGCTGCCACGCAACGCTGGCCTTTCTGTGCCAAAACGAATTTTGTTTTATGGACTGTATTAAGTCCGGTTTCGTCCATGTTCCACACTGTCGCGGCAGTGAAATGATATGATTCCAGGATTTTTTCGTATAGATAAAAAAAAATTTGAACTACAGTTGGGTTAAATGCAGCCACACGAACCAGTGATGTCGATACTGGTCGACGCAAATTCAACTCAGGATGGCGTTTAATAAATCCTTTGGCCCAGTCTCTGGTTGCAATTGGTTGCCCAGTTTTCACCTTCGGAATCCAGGATTCTGGAATTTTCTTGATGAGTCAGGCTACTTTAAATGCTTTTGCAAATTCAAATGCAAGCGTTCGAAGTTTCATCAACCCAAGACCATAAAACATTTTTGCCGCCTTCAACAAATAATCTTGGAGCTCCTGCTCCTGTTCGTCATCAAATATCTTCGACGTAAAATCAAATATATAAATAACCTAATCGTGAATTAAAATTTATTTTAATTAAAGCTTCACTTGACTGAAGTAGGATTTATTTTACTCAAAACATTGTGGAAGTATTCATTTCATGAAAATTGGTGAAAATGAAACACGGATTCAAAATTATGTGTTTCTCTATTTGGAAAATTTTCTACAGAAAAATTTTTGGCACGGAAAATCTGATTAGAAAAAATGATCAGGAATCCGCTACAAAATCCTCTACTCACTCGTTGGCCAACATGCGCTTCTGATTTCGATTTTCGCCCTATAAATCGTTGGTGCAATATTTTCGGTGCAATCTCAAATTTTTTCGCTGCGCCATGAACACTACTACCAGCGTGGATAGCATCAATTGGACTCTGAATATTTTCATCATCTGGTTTTTCAGTTTGTCTTTTTCGATTTCGCACCATTTTGCTGAAAACACGATAAAAAGAATATTTTTAACTCGTTGAGTCCGGACGTGCCATATATGGCACATTCACTATTTTCGAATTTTCCTAATTTTTAGGCAACCATCTTAGAATTCCGCAAATTCAATGAGTACACTAGATCAAAGTGGATTATTCCGCATCTCGTAAGGTGGTTTTGAGTTATCGTAAACCGAGAAGATTAGACAAATAAAAATTTTTTTTGTTGCAAAAATGGGAAATTATATTTGCATACCTGGAAAAGGATCTCGGACTCAAACACATTCCAAACATTGCCCCAAAGCACTTTTGTCACTTCGACCCTCGGAATCCTAATTACAATCGAAATTATCAACAAACCAACACCGGCTTCGTGTTCAGCGGAAAATTTCACTTGGAAAAATAGTCAACTGATATTATTTTTCGAAAGATGTACGGCTTTTTTGAGGAGACAAACATAAAAAACTATCACTGCAGGAATTCGAGTTTTAACAATGACGCAGTAACTATTAAGATTGATGTACCAATACAACCGCACGTACATGAATCAGAATTGTTGGTCAACAAGGCAACCACTTTACCGACGACAAGTAACTTACTTCATTAGTTCAGTCGCTAAAGTCAATTCACAACATTACCCCCTTCTACTTTAACGTATCTTTGAAGGGACTGCTTGAATTTTCTAGATCTCCATTCTGCATTTCTAATTTTCGGAGTAAAAAACTTTGACAAACTCTAAACATTAAACCTAGTCGACTGTACGTATTGAGAGTTCGTATGTAAAATTATAAAATAGAAGTAGCAATAAGAATACATATAAAAGGTGCCCCCTACTCCATCCGACACCAAACGCCCAAGACTTCTTAATCAAATAAAATATCCTAAATTGCAAGTTTATGGCACTCTAAAATTGAATTTCAGAGTTGTTTATATTTCGTGAAACTGAAAGGTCTTCAACCGATACTCCTCCCCCCTACTCCTCCGATTATCAAGACTAGTGAGGTGAGAATTTAAACAAATTAACAAATATAGATGTTTGAAACAATTTGTTGTTCCTTATCTTTTCTTAGACATATAGTAGATAGATACTGCTTTGTCTGAAATTTTCAGGAGATAGTTACAAACATCTGTACATTTATCAGCATTGATTTTTGAACGAAAAATAGAATGACTCCCGAATAAAAAGTTATGAGATACTGGAGTGCTGTTAGTAATAACTCTTTATTTCACGATAATTAGTTTGGTTATAATAATAATAATAATAATAATAATAATAATACATTTAACAAGCAAGCGGCTGCGCCCATCTTGCAAATCTTTATAAACAAAACAATATCTGTACTGGTATTCACCTACAATAATAAATATTCCTCTTTTGTAGTACACATGGAAAATCGCAGTAAAACCGTGTGCACAATACAGCGTATAATTATATAATTAGATTCATAATTATTCGAAAAGTTCCAAGTCGACATATATATATTTTCGTTTGGTTATCTCTTCACTTGTTTACCCGCTTCGATCTTTTCGCTTGGTTCTGAAAATGAAACAATATTCAGATTAAAAAAATATTTTGATCTTTTATGGAAATGCAAATCATGAACTAGTGCTTTGTATTCAACCCATTCATCGTTAAAAACATGGCAAAAATCGTTAAATCAGCTGATAAAATCAATTAAATTCCGATTAAGGAAATTAAGGATCAAAACACGTCTTTTTTATGAAATTTGGAATTAAATACAAAATGTGGTAAGGATATCAATTACTGAATTAGGTATTAAATTTTGTATGCTCAACAAAATAATAAAATATTTTTAAATAATAATAGAATGCAAATTTAAATGTTCATTTGACTCGATTCGTGTGAAAGTCCTCCTTGCAAGGAAGTATAATTGAGCACAAATTCAAATCTTAAATTATTCTTTCTTCTCCACAAAAGTTTCCCTGAAAATATTCAACTTTTTTTTTAAGCCACAATTAACCATTTTTGAAGCCCGCGAAATGCCTCTCCATTGGATCCCATATTTTTTTACACGACTTTAAACAGTGATAATTCAATTTTTAATCTGGAAAATGCCCCAAAAACGCATTATCTCAAAGAGGACATATTTCTCCGCAAAAAAAAAATAATAATAATTTCAATGATTTTTCATGAAACCGACCGAATAGATGGACTACTTTAAAATTAGTCACCATGAATCGAGATCTTAAAAAATATTTTAACACTAGCCAAAAATTCTTACACGTCTGTGGAGTTCTATCTCCTAACATTAAAGTATACGTTTTTTCAAACATTCATCATTAAAGAAGTTTTTAAATAATAATTTTAAAATTAGTTAAAGCAATGACTCAGCAGTTAATCTTTTCGAGTTAAGATATTACTATTACTATTACTATGTATTTTGATCCGCTGAATCTGAATCTGAGGTCAAAATAGATTGGTTTTCGACATAACCTCAAAAAACCGTATTTTGGAGTATATGATGGAAAACATGTTTTTTTACGATATCCAACGTGCTGATTACAAAAATAGAGCCGGATTAGTTATATAACTGACGTATGGCAGTGACATATGACTTGCTATGACATAACCTCAAAGAAAAATTTTTTCAGCAGCAACTTGTATTACAACAATCTGCTCTTTGGGAAGTCTTTCTCATCATATTTATCGTAAGTAAGTTTACTGCGTTTCTTCTGAACTATGAGTTCTGAGCCTCTCGTGTTATGATTCAATCATAAATCTTCGGACTGAAGTTTCCATCAATTTGCATACATTGAATTCACTTAAATGTTAAGTGAAAAGTGTGCTACTGAGGAATATGTGAGAATTCGCTGATTTTCATTCAGGGACTACATTCATGAAAAACGAACGCTAACTTGACTTACGTATCGAATTCCATATCTGGAACTATACAAATCTAATTTTGTCCTGCAAAGCACCGCTCAGAAAATTTTTTTTTAAGGTTATGTTTCAGATTTTCCAGATATATCAATCAACTGATACTGTATGTGAATTTAGAAGCTTCAAATTTATAATAAAGCCATGTTTCAGCATCATATATTTAAAAATAGATTTTTTGAGGTTATGTCGAAAACCAATCGTGAAAGGTGGTTTTTTTACCAAGAAAAACCAGAAATTTTTTTATGTCACACTTATTAATTAAAAAAGCTCCAATTGAAGCTAGTTCAGATTAGGTAAACTTTGAATGAAAAAACAATTATGTCAAATGGAATGAAAGAGAATCGAGAATGCATCATTTATAAAGAGAAGTCTTTAAAATTCAATAAATTTAAATGATTTAACTTGGAAAATTTTTTATCAGAAACTAAAATTTAATCATTTATCATTCAACGCGTTTAAATTTGGAAAACTTTATTTTTAAGTGATGCAAATGTTGAAAACTCGATTATTTAAGATTTAAAGGAATTTAAACTATATTTCTTGTAATTAAAAGAATTCAAAGTGAATCATCATTTCCACTGTTTCGCATGCAAAAATTTTAATTATAAAACTTCAAAATCTAAATAGTTGAAAAAACTTTCAATATGATATATTATATTTGAAGGGAAAGTATTAAAGATAAAAACATTTTCTACTGTGAGACATTACCAGTTAAACGATTCTGAAATTTATTCAAAATTAAACAAATGAATTACCAAGAATTGTGAGGTTAAAGTATTGTCATAATCTTAATCCTTTAAAATTTGAATTATCCTATATAAATTTAAATCAATTGAAAATTCCAGTTTGTCGATTATGCTTTTCAAAATTCAAAAATTTCAATTTTATTTGCAAAATTGAAACTTAGGTGAAGGAAAAGTGGAACATTCAGCGTTCACCATGAAAATTCGGAGCTATAAAATTGCAATTCAATTTTAAATGATTTTTCTTATCTGCAGAAAAAAATGTACAACTTTAAGATATTAAATTAAAAATTAAAAATTTTAAAGAAGAATACGTAAAAGACTTCCATTTAGGATACCATTATTTGTAATTACACAATTGCAAGCATTTCGATTCGAAATTGTTTTCTTGAAGCTTTTTTTCATACTAAATATTTACTGTGTAGAAAAAATTTTAAACGCTTTCAAATTTATAAATATCAAATTTATAAATTTTTCCATTTGAAATCTCTAAAAAATTAATTGATTTCGAAACAACAATTTAGAAATTCCAAGCTTTTGAAGAAAAAAAAGTTTTTTTTCAATAATAAAATGAAATAATAAGTATCATGCCGTGATAAATAAAACAGATCTTCTTAATAAAAAATTCGATATCTATGAAAATACGTTCTTGTTTTAACAGTTTTAAATTTAAGAATTATAAATATTGTAAAACTTTAAGATATAGAAATTCTAAACAAATTTTAAATTATGTTTTCCCGCGGGAATCTATTAAACTTAATAAATTCAAAAAATTCAATAATTCTAAACGTGTTAAAAAATGCAAGGATTTTAAAATCAGGATCTTTCAATTAGGTCTTCGAGAATATTTATTTTTTAAAGTGTAAATCAAAATTTGTTAATTTAAACCATTTAAATCTAAAGTTCAGAATTAATAATGTAGGAATTTCTCTATGAATTTAAGTTAAAAAATACATTGAAGTATCAAACAAAATAAAATAGAGGAAAAGTCAACTTTTTATGGTATTTTTATTTATTAAGATATTTAACAATAAAATTAACTATAATATTCTTCACGAATTTGGCTTAAAATAATTTTTGGAATGTCTTTTTTTAATTAAAAGTGACTTCTTTAACTTTATCAAATTTGTTTTTTTACAAATTTTATTAAAATTTTTATAAATACTCAACAATTATATTTAAATTACTAATTATGAATGATTTTTTTCGTACTAAATATTTGAGTTTTAGACAGGTTTTCTCAAAAGAAAATTAAATATCGAAAGAAATATTTGCTTAGTAAGATTCGAAATGCGATTAAAAATACAATTCCTGTTTCTAAACATTTTAATAAATAATGTATAGATAAATAAAAATTTGCATGTATCAAGTATCGAACACGCAAACTTTAGGCTTGATTCAGAAGCGCTACTGCCTGAGCTCCCGGATAATGGAATTTGTTTTTTCACAAAACTCTATATAACCTACGACAATTATTTTTAATTTTATATCTCAAACATGGAGAAAAATCGGATATTACTGCTTTAGTAAATTAATACTGAGACAATGATCCTTCATTAAAAAGTTATAAATAATTATGAGTTAAAACCAAAATTTATATCAGGCTGTCTCCCCTTGTTACTTGCTGTAGCTTAACTTATTCGATCAACCATTTGCTGAATTAATCGTTTTTGATTCATTGAAATTTTTTAAACTATTAATTGTTTCTCTCACTAAATAAATATCACTAAAATTATACTGTGGAATTGATACAAAAGATAAAAAGAACTTACAGTGGCTCAACTTGGCACAAATTTTAGCACAGGCGAGATTCAATTTTTTTGAAATGTTTGTTCAGACTGTCTTGCTCGGCGTATGATAGTGCTGTTTTATTGACATCCTTAGCTGCCATCTTCAAAGGTTTACTTTTGCGACACCTATCCAAATACGTCTCGTGTGCATTAGCATTAAAGTTAGTGAATGGAGTTCCAACGATACTTGCGTAAATTTTATCAAATTTGTCTAGAGAAGTCTTAATTTTCTTCCACGATTTTTCGAAGTTCACTTTACATTCTTTCTTCAAATCATCAGGCGTCAATTGAACATATTCTTCCAGTTCAAACTTTGTTCCATCTTTGTCCAGCATGTAAGGGACCACCGACTTTGAAAAACCTTAAAAATTTTAACATATGTGATGTATTATAGTATAAATTTTTTTTAACTACTTTATAAAAAAATATCGAAATTTGGATTCCGATATCAAAAATTAGGTCGAAAAAAAATTTCCAACTCATTGTTGTTGACTATTGGATTGAATGCATTTACCGCAAATATGACTTTAAGTGACTGTTTCTAGTATTTTTTCTAAATTTTCGACAATTTTTTAAATCGCAATTTCCAAGCGAGGAATTTGAAATCTTAACCTTCTTTTCTGAGAAAGAAACTTTTTGTTTTTAAAAGTTTGTACCAGACATTAAAAGTATTTTTTATGAATAATTTGAGTTAAATAGAAAGATATTTGGGAATTTTGAAGACATTTCGAGTACTTTAAAACTTTGAAACATTTAAGATCGTTTAAAAAATCTTCTTAAACTTTCCCCAATCATCGACAGGTCTTACATATTATTTCAACTCTTCTAATTTTTTCTGGAATCTTGTGAAATCCTGTGAAATACAAAAAAACGCTTAGATATTTGCTCGATAAATCTTCAACATATCTTAAATCTTCAAAAACCTGTTTGAATTCTCGCGAAAAACATAGAGAAACGTTGTTGAGCATTAATATTTTTGGATGAATTTAAATCTTCTTAACATAAAATTGAAAATATTTTTCATTTAATTACATGATTAAAAGCTAAATTACTTTGGTAAAAATTCATTCGTTTCATGATTCATAATGTTAGATCAACATTATGGTCTTTGTCTGAAAATGTAACCGGTTTGTTAGAAATTTGTCTTCTTTGCTAGATATTAATTGTCTTTTCGGAAAAATTCCTTTTTTTTATGATGCACCATTTTAGATGCAGATTTCTCTTTTAAAGTAGAAAATTAAGCTTCTTGTTAGAAAAATTATGTATTAGATTGAAATTGAAATATATTCAATTAAATTTAAGTTTTTTTTGTTGTGGAAAATTCATATTTTAGGGTTAAAAAATGATATTTTTTCAGAAAATACCTCTCTTTTGAAGAATATTTAATGTTTTATGGTTGAAAATACAACTTTTTACAAATTAGTATCTGTTGGTTTATTAAAATGGGGCTGCCTATGGAGGGGGAAGCATTAACTGGGTAAAGGTAATAGATTATAGTGGAGGGGAGTATTAGTTGGTGAAGCGAGGAGAGGGGGAATTAGTGGAGTTGAAGGTTGGGAAGGAGGTGAAGGTGATTCATGAGAGGGGAAATTTTGTGTTAAAGGGGGGGGGGGCTAATGTGATGGGGGAGGGTTGAACCGCATACTTAGTTTTTTGATAGGTTCTGCAGCACATGTCGTTAAAAATGATCATTTTTTTGAAATTTTGATTTGCTCATATCTAAAATCATCAAAGATATTTTTCCATATTCTGAACAGTCTTAGGAAAATTTTCTTTGTGTAACATTTAAAAAATAAACAAATAAACATAAAAAATAAATTATGGTTCCAAATTCATATTTTGTATACAAAATTCTGTTTTCCTTTCAGTCGGACAACTAACCGCCTTAAACAAAATGATGTAACAGAATGTTTGGAAAATCTCTTACTTTTTTCGTAAAAACCAACAATTACCACAACTTTAAATTAAAGAATTTTTGTCAAATAGTGAAGCATCTTTATATAACTTCTTATAAATAAAATATCTCCTCTAAATTAATATTGTCTTATTTTCGCGTGTAATGATAATTTCTGCTGCGCTTCGTAAAATAATTTTAGATGTGAAATTTAAAAACACATATAATCCGCAAATCGCACTTCATTTTTACATATTTAGAGTAAAAATGAATCAATTCAGGAAAATATAAGCATTTTTTATCCAAATACCGTTCTCTAGCAAAGATTATAAAAAATATTTTATTCCATATGCTCTTGAAATGTGAGAGAAATATTAGTACATTTTCAAATTTTCGAGACGCTGGTGAATTATTCACATGTAAATATAAATAACATTGTAAAATTAATTGCTCATTAAATCACCAATAAACTGTTTAATTACTTTTTTTATTCTTTTGTACTTACAGACAGGAAGTGCCAACAAAGCAAAGAGTAAGAACTTCATCCTCGCCGTTCTCAAGAATATACGAGAAAAATCGGAAAGCCTAGTATTTTTCTGGTACTGCCATCGGAATCTTGATTGTGTGCTTTATTTATACTGAGATTTTTGACACAGTAACCTCTCAAACGAGGAAAAATTTCATTTATCGGCAGAAACACGTGTATAAAAACTAATCCTTCTTATCAAAGTTTTACTGCGATACTACAAAAGCTCTCTAAATTTAAATAATAATTTTTTTCTGCATTGAGTTGAAGGCATCTTTTGTTTTATCTTATTTATTAATTAAGAGAATCATGGTTAAAATAAATTACTGGCTCAAATTTAAGAAATATTTTATTGAATCTCATTATTTTAAATCTATAAAATTATTTCTTTAAATGAAATAGAAGGTTTTTTTAAGTCACTTTCTAAATTTAAATTAGAGACACTTTACTAGTTATTATATCAAATTCTACTAATTCATTTAGGGCATAATAGGCCAATCTAGAAATTAGAAAAAAAAATTTTTACGCAATTTATGAAAGATCGCTTAAGTGAGAAGTCAAAATATTTTTATATTTGATAGTGCGAAACTCCTAAGGGAGCGTTCACGTATTACGTAACATTAAAAACGGGGAGGCTGTTCTTTCTTTGTTAAGGCCTCTAACGTCTCTTAGGTGACTTCGAAATGTTTGAAAAAAGAACCTGGGAGACTTTAGGAGAATTCTTTGAATTATTCTTTTTAAATTATTTATATTTATAATCTTTTAAAATGAAAACCCCAGAAGGTGATTAGATACCCCTTACGTATTATCAGAGTTTTTTTTTAATTTTTGGACTAAAAAGGAGCAATTTTTTTTATTCAAAGTTAAAATTTTAAAGAGAGACAAAGAAACCGAAAACGGAGGGTTAAAATCAGTAGAAAAATCTTAAAATCTTTTGAATATGTACATATCGATGAAAAAAATTAGGTACATATCATTTGAGTTTTCTTGAATATCATTAAAAAAATCGAAACTTTGAATATAGATTCACGGAATTAGACATTGTTCAAGATCGAGTGCGAAGAATAAAAAAATTTCTTATTATGATGCTTTAATTCTAAATGATACCATTTTTAGTATTGTGATTAAAAGTAATACTAAGTGCTTCGAAATTGTCAGAAAAACGACAAAAGCTCGTTATTCGCATTTTTCTTTAAAAATGTGCAAAAAGTTGTATTTAAAAAAGAGTTGATCATTAAAAGTGGGCATATAATTATAAAGATAACGAATACATTAATATAATACATCATGTAAATAAATGCTGAAATTATAATGACTAATATAATTATATCTTTCTTAGTTTTGAAAGAACTTAAAAAGAAAAAATAAGAGAGAACTACCTATTAAAAAAATCGACTTACCCACAAATCGCACTTCCCGAAAAAGTCTTGTCTTTTCTTAGGACTTAGCCCAAGTGGCCGGGAAAAAAACATTATCTGCTCTAGGTTAAGACCTTTACTTAAACCTATGTTAAAACGTAGCCTCTAGTCCGCCGCGATTTTTTTCTTTTTAAAGAAAGAAAATTCGTGCCATAAATTTTTGACAGAGATTTCAGGATATTCATTGAAAATAGCTCTAAATTAATATACCTGAGCAAGAAATGGATTTAATATTATAATTTGTATTAAAAAAAGGTAGTGATTTCTCCGGTCCTTTTGAATAGTGTTTTTTTAATTGAGACACTCAAACAATAGTGAAGAACACATTAATTTTCCCGATAATTCATAAAGAGAAAAAGTTTACTTATTTTGTTAAGTCCGAAAACGTTAATTAACATCTCTGACATCAAAAAGGTTATAGCGATGACAAGCAACGACCGCCTCGCAAATTAATTTACCCTTTCAAGTCGAAGCATTCTCATATCCCTGGCGATTAATCTCAGTTGCGAGAAAGGATCGCACTAGCGCTGCACATCGACCAAGTGCGAAACTAATACTCTGAATTGGCCGGCGCGTCGGAAGGGACATCAGCAGCGGGAAAATTAAATTAGTTCCCGGATAAGTTTTCAAAGACTCATCAAATTTGGTTTAAATTCTACACAGTTTAAATGGACCAAAAAGAAAGATCACGTTCGCTAACCAGAATTTCTTGGCCAACTGTTTTGTTTTTAACCATCTAAAAGTAATAGAAAATTCCATTTTGCTGTCAAACTATCCAACGTACAAAAAAACCCATCAATTGTTCCGTTTATGGCGATGGATCAAAACATCAAAAAACGCATGCATCAACTGGACAAGAAGATTAGATGCGCAAGACAGAATGCATCCCATGTTCAGTGTGTGAATGACAACATAAAATCTGGTACACTTTTCACGGATGGGGTTCAATATTTTGCACAAGAACTGCGACCCTTCAATCACACACTGCACAATTCAAAGCCGCGGACAATCAAGGAACATATTGTTGACAAAATACCGGTGCTATCTAACGCAAGGAAGAGAATACAGAAGAAGAAAAGATGGATTAGGGAGATTTAGAAGTTTCTTGTAGACCCATCGCGCCTCTTCAGCATTCCCCTTCTTTATTTCAAAAATCCACCCAAGCCCAACAATCCAGAGACTTTTTGAAGAGAGTGATACAAAATCTCGAAAGCATTAGAGTTGAAAGAAGATACTGAGATTATAATAAGCTTTAAGGAGTTTTGCGGCAACCTTATAACATCTGAGGAGGAATGAATGTCCATTAATCACTACTGAAGAGGTGAAAAAAGCACTGAGGGGTTGGAAGAACTTTTCCGCTGCATCTGGCTCGCATATTCACCTCATATTCCAAGTCGGGAACGCTTATTACGCAGTTTCTGGAGTTAGGGCGCCCTATTATCCTACCGAATAAAGGCAACATGTCCACCCTTGAGAATTACAGGCCAGTCACTTGTTTAAACACACTGTATACGATGTTTACAGCGGTCCTAAACAACAGGACAATAGCAGAAGCCCATCGACGCGTCCTGCCAATGGCCTGGATTGACTGTCGGAAAACTTTCAATTCCACCTCTCATAGAATGATCATCTGTCTGATGGAAATCTTAAAAGTTCATCGACACATAGTGAAGTGCATACAGAGATTCATACCCCTTTGGAAAACTAGGTTTACTATCTCATCTGGAAAACATCGAGTGACAACGAACGACGTCACTTTCCATAGGGGAATCTTTCAGGGTGACACCATGAGTCCTCTGCTTTCTTGCATCATACTTCTGCCTCTATCTCTCGCATTGCGAAATTCTTCAGGATACCTTTGTGGCGACACTGATCATCCAGATCATAAGGTCACTCATTTATTCTATATAGATAACCCAAAGATATAAGCTTCCGGTAAAAGAAAACTTCAGAATGCTTTAAATATCATCAAGCAGTCCACAGGAAATATTGGTGTGGATTTTGGATTGGAAAAATATACTCATCTACTCGTTTGGGGTGGTTCAATGGACGAAGAACGAGCTTAAGGCCCTTTACCACAAAACAGGCAGTGCGAGACCTTTGACCTGCATTTTAATATCAGAAGTAAGGAAAGTGCATTGCTTGATCTAGATACGTCTTTTCAAAAA
>JAWWLR010195203.1:0-14051 GCA_035041075.1 Acraspis erinacei | reverse complement strand
TATTATGAGCAGTGCTACAAAGTTTAGCTTTCGGAAATTATATCACAGAATTTGAAGGTATGTACACGATGTCATAAAATTGAACGAGTTTTAGGGTAAGTCTTACTAGAAACCCTAACCGAAAGAATGCATTTGCGAATAAAAAGGTCCTAGTAGACAAGGGGAAATATTTTTTTGGAACGCCTTACCAGTTGAAATGAGATCAGAGTCCCAAAGAAGTCGTAAAAAAATATGACCGCATGCCCAGTAGGACCTTTCAAATTTAGATTTCGACAGTATAGTGACAGCTAATTTTAATGGTTTCGGTAACAAAAAGAAAATAATTATACTCGTGTTAGTAGACATAACTAACAGTATTAGTAAGATCAACTACATCCAGATGCGGGTTTTGATAAACTGAAGTAGGTATTCTACCTTATTAGATAGTGACGACAACTACTCCAGGCCCAGCTAACAAAAATAGTTATTATAACTTACTAAATAGCAGTATCATTATTTACAAACTAAAATAGTTGTCCCAAGAATTTTATTAGTTCGTCCAACTAATCCTTGTTTTCAGTTTAAGGTTTTGAAAAAATAGTTATTAGGATAAGATGCGGATTCAATAAAGAAAGTTTCTTTTTGCAAAAAAAAGATTAGCAAGTTACCTAAAAATATATTTGAAATATATATTTCTAATTAGTATTGTATTCACCAATAAGATTAAATATAACCACCAGAGTGAATGCAATCTTCATTTTATCCTACTAGCGAAGAAACTGAACTTATCATGATGTGTCCGATAGATTCTTTAGCACATGGATCATAGCCATCATGGTTGACCTTCTGAGATATTTGTGTTTTATATGTATCATTATTTACAAACTAAAATAGTTGTCCCAAGAATTTTATTAGTTCGTCCAACTAATCGTTTGTTTTCAGTGTAAGGTTTTGAAAAAAATAGTTATTAGGATAAGATGCGGATACAGTAACGAAAGTTTCTTTTTGTGACAAGAAAATGAACAAGTCACTTACAAAAATATATATTTCTAATTAGTATTATATTCACCAATAGAATTAAAGATAACCACCAAAGTGACCACCAGAGTGAATGCGATCTTCATTTTACCCAGATAGAGAAGAAAATGAACATATTATGATGTATACCATACAGTCTTTAGCACTTAGATCATAGCCTTCAAGGTAGTTCTTCTGAAATATTTTTGTTTTTTATGTCAGTTACAAAGAAAATTTTGTCAATAGTACAGCAGATACTATTCCGGAATGTCACCATTTTCTGTAATTTTCAAAAATATCAAATATTTACTATGGCGAGACACACATTATTATCAGGAAGTGTTGTCAAGGCACGTCTCGAAACTTCGCAGCAGCGGTTTCTAAAGTTTGCCTACCCATAGAATTATATTGTGCTAAGGTAAAATTCTAAGAAATTTTAATCTCTGTACTATTTTCGTTATAAAATGATTTGAGATTTTATAATTATCGTTAATGAAACAAGTGTCTAAAAAACGAAATTCTGAACTTCTTTATTTGACTTAATGTTTTTCATATCATGCATAGTGTAAAATGGTAATACTAACATGATTTGGTTAATTTACCGTCTTTTTAAATTTTTTTTTCAGTTTCGCATTATTTATCATCGTTGATTACAATTTCATAATCTTTGAAAAATAATATCTATCTCTGTCTGTGATTACAGTAAATTAAAAAAATAATTTATTGTACACTTTTTTAGAGTTGAAAATAGACGGTCAAGTTCTTTAGCCGGTCATTTTGGATAAAAATTGAAAAATGAGCTCATTTTGAAAATTTTTGAGACCACTTTTTGCGAAATTCAATAATTCTCTGCACGATCTGCACAAATTTCTCAAAGAAATTACCAGAGTTATAGCACTTACCAAATTCACAAAAAAGAATAAAAGAAATGAAAGTTCTAAACTAACTAACCCACGGTTTAAAAAATCAAGAAATGACAAAAAATTTACATAAGTTTCCGGAAGCTTATAAACCTTTTTAAAAGAAATTCTTGGCAATATCTGGTAAGTTACCATAAATTACCTGTAATATTACCATAAGTTATCCAAAGTTTTTTAAATCCCCGGAATATTATGTCATGAGAAGGTTAGTTTAAAAAATAAATAAGTTCGTTATATATTAATTATTTATTTTAAACCTGTAAGAAAATTTAAATAACAAAAAAGTAAAATAATACTAATATTTGATCCAACTGACCTACAAAGTACGTCGCAAGTAGATATTTTCAATAATTTAAAAATTTTGAATTTTAAATTGAATATACAGCTTTTATTGAGAAGTCAAATATAATATGTAGTAAGTAATTTGCTCACAATCCACTTGATTTCGATAAACAAATTAAGCAAAAAAAATTAAATAATACCAAACTAACTTTACTGCCAACCATTTGCATTATATCTTAAGAAGCGTATTTCTTTGACTGTAAGTTCTCTAATATCGTATGGTTCCCGTATGCCCCTTGCCGCCATAGTACCATGTTGATCTGAATATAATCGGAAAAGTCCTGCACCAAAAAAAACTCCAAAAAATTCACCTTTCGGATTTTTTTGTACTATATATGGACTCCTTGCTTCCAGCTGATAATACACATTCCTAGTTATAAATTCAAGGTTTGTTTGCTCTAAGACCACTTGCATGTAGTATATTGTTTTATTATCAGGAAACGTGAGCTGGCCTGGTCGAAGATTGCGGAGAGTTGAAGGACGTCTTCTGATAATAGGAAAACTTGGCGAACTTAGCTCTGTAAGAGAAAATAAAAATTTATGAATTTTACCAAACTTTTATCATTCATAGTTAAAATTTACCGTTCTTATGGCTTGTCCATAATGACTTCAATACAAAATGCTTTAATTTTCTAAGACATCGCATTAAAATGTGTTGAGTTTTCAAGGAAAAACACTAGAGTCGCGTTTTAGTTATCCTCGGTTCAGGAATTCTTAGAGCTGCCGGCACACGCGTTCCTCAGCGCATTTACCGAGATACGGTTGCGACTTTTGCATGAAAAACACCAGTAGCGAAGTGGAAAGGCGCAGTACGCAGGCACTCACATGAGGATATTGCGCAATATTATGAATTCAAATCTGAAACGGTTCTTACGACCCTGAATGTCTTCACGGAGATAAATGGAAGGTCTGTTTAGCCACATAAATGTGCAGGCAGGCCATATTGGAGGGTAAGCTCTAAGAAAGCTCTAGAATACGGCCAAAATGACTATCTCTACAAGCTTAAAACAAGAGGTCCAAATCGACAACCTCAGAAAGTCGACTCGATCGTCTCAGACCGTCATCTCGTTTTTTTGATGCTGACTAACCCGACCATCATGAAGGGTCGATTTGGACAACTTGGGTGGTCGATCTGATTGTCTCAGACATTCGGTTCGATAGTATCAGATGTTTTATTCGTTTATTTCAGACAGTGAAAGCGGTAATTTCTAATGGCTAATTCGATCGTTTCAGAGGGTCGAAATTATTATCTCGAAGTTCCAATATAAATATTTAAGGAAGGACCATTCGATTATCGCAGATGTTCAATTCGAAAATCTGGCATGGTCAAAGGGACTATTTAGGATAGTCACATATAGTTTTTTAAATTATTTTCAAAATACTTTTGATTCTTTATAAATATTATGTTTTTTGTGTCAAAAATATTTTTAGTATTTATTACTTAACTATTTTTCGATTCAATAAAAAAAATAGTGCAAATAAAAATGTTAAGCCTCTTGGCCAATGTCCGTATCATGATTTTATAAATTTTATGGAAATAGGAACTGTGACAAATAGAAAAGTTTAATAAAAAACACGCTTGTGCTACATTCTTTAACTTATGGAAACAATGAGAAAGCAGCATTGTGCATATTTAAAAAGGATCAGTATCTCCGGAAGGAAAGTTTTTGATTATTTGAACAATTTAAATAAAAATTTCTTTAACGAATTTAGAAGGAGAAAAATTTGTATTAAAAATTTAAAATAGTTCAGTTACTGATAATATTCTCAATGAAAAAATATGTTATCATTTATTAAAATTTATCTATGTTTAAAAAATTAGTGGAAAATCTGTGTAAGAAAATATTTAATTGTGAAAAGTTTTGTCGAGCTCAATGTTTCTTGCGACTTCTTAATTTTTTTTAAATAAAAATATTTCTTATTGTAAATGACACCTCCATTAATATTATTTTTATTCTATTTTTATTCTAAATTATTGAATAAAAATTTGTAACTTACTAAATTCCTCAAAATTCGAGAATCGAAGACTGATTATTAATAAATACATGGTTCTGTCTTTATTTTTTGAAATGTTCTTCCGAATTATTTTACAAAAAATTTTGGTTCAAATCACTCTCCTTAATTGCTAGTACCTTCTTTAATCAATAAATTTGTATTGTAAATTTGCTGATTAGCAACTATTGTAATAAATATCTAAAAAATGTCCAGAAAATCCGGAAGAACTAACACCAAGGAAATAGACTACACTTTGTTTCTAATAACAAAAATCCAGCAATTGGTAGCACAGGAATATAATTGTTTACGAAATCACTATTTGTTGTTTTTTAAATTTTCTTTTAAATTGTTTGTAAGATGCCGAAGAACCAAAATCAAAACAATAAATTTCAGATGCGATCAAAAGATTTTCCATGTAACTATGAATCACGTAACATACAGATAATAAGGACAATTTAAAGGAATTTATATTATCATCAGAGGTTGTTAACATCGATTAGTGTAAGTATCATTCCACAATACTTGAAAATAGAAATCGTTGGATCAACTTCACTCTTCAAATATCAGAAAAATAGTTAAAGTAATTTCTCAAAAGAACAAAAATAAATTTGTTTAAATTCTTTAAATTCATTTGTTTGCTAGAAAAAATATCTACTCGCTTGGCTCCACCAGGAATCGAACCACAGAAGTGAGTAGGTCTTTTTTCGGAAACAGATTATAAGATTTATTTTCTATCTTGTCGGAAGTAACGTTCAGTATTTTTCTATTATTTGAAAAGATAACTTGTTCGATAGTTCTGACTTTTAATTTCATGGATTGGAGAATTGTATCTACATTGGTCGATGGTAACTGTCTCTGATGATAATACAGATTCCTTTAAATTAATCGAAACATAATTTTAACACCTGGCTTGAGATAGCGTTTATTTCTGAAAAAAGACTCTACTTTCTATCCCAAAAGTAGCTTAATGGGAAAGCAACGAACTGTTAAGTAAGTTCTGTGGTTCGATTCCCAGTGCAACGAAGTGAGCAGAGCTTTTTTCAGGAAAAATTGACTATTAAGGACAAGTCCATATACGACGCTGATTAAATCGATAATTTGTTAATAGAAAAAAGGAAAATCCAATTTACGGATCTAGAAAGGAGATATAACAGATATTATAAATTATTTTTTATATTTACCAATGAAATTGAAGATGATCAACAATGTAACGATCCGAGAATTAGCAAACCTCATTTTTTCCAAAGAAGAGAAGAAATCGAGACACAGAATATAAAGTTATATATATCGCAGTCGTTGCCACATAGATTATAAACAAATCACACTTCTCCTTGTGATATATTTGCACTTTATAAGTCGGTTATAAGGAAAAAAAGTAATACCATCTCATTGGGATAAGGAAGTAAACAAATATTTTCTGAATTCTTTAAAATTGATATTGCAATTCACACTTCTGTTGCAGGAATTATAGTGAAGAGTTCCATTCATCCGGAGATTTGATCAAATATTTTAGGAATGTTGATGCAATTTTTAATTTTTAGAAATGACATTTACAAATATTAGTGTACTTAAAAAGTTTTTCTCTTGTAAACCTTCAAAAGGGAATACTAACTCTGACAATTTAAAATGTCTCTATTTTTTGTGGTTATTAAAAACAGTAAATATTTTCTATCATGCTTGACAAATTCATGTTGGGAAATGTTTTAGATGCATTTTTCGAAACTGTGTGGAAGTGGCGTATGAAGTTTGCCTATCTATACAATTATACTCTTCTAAGATAAAATGTTAGAAAATTTTACCATTATTATTTAATTTACCAGAAAAAATCGATATCTAGAAAATGATTCGAGACATCGATTAAAAAATTTCAGATCCGTATTTCTCGCCGAAAATATCATCGAAATCCATAGTCAGAAATTCTCTCAATTAAAAATAGAACTTGAGAATTTTAAACCAAGAAATCAACATATCGGAAATTTTTCTATATTTTGATTTCTAACTTTCCGATTCCAGTCTCTTGCATAAAATCATGAGGCCACATATGATCCCTACTTTGACCTATAACAACTTTGAATTTCATAAAAATTTAATAAGCAGTTCCAGAAAGGTCTATAATTTACAAAAATCCATTGCAAACAGTCAGAGTGCTACCTTCCAGAATCAATCAATAGTTTACTTAAAATTTGAAATTTTGATATGTTTTATGATTGTTATCATCAAATGAAAATAAAAAATAAATATTTGTAAAACATAATCATCAACGTTTCGTCACTCATACAGCAGCCTTAGCATGGCAACAAAAATTCGAACAACCAGGAACAGCAACGAAACCACGATGCTCTCTCTGACTAATTGCACTTAATTCTGAGACGTTGCTGTTTCTTTCTGCTCGAAATTTTCACATTCACTTCCTACTCAGAAGGTATTGGTTTTATTTAAAATTTCACTTTGTCGGTTTTATTCAAATCTCCACGTTTTGAGACCCCCTGTGTCAGAAACAACTATTTTTAAGAAGGTGTGTGTCTCTCTTTCTGTGGTCTGTAGTCTTTAGTCTGTAGTCTGTAGTCTATAATCTGTATTCCGTAGGCATGCTAACTTTCAAAAGAATGATCACAAATGGATTCTGTTTTGCCTCTTTTTTTGAAGCCTGAAAATAAATATAAATTATGTCAACGAGCTATTTGCGGTAAAAATTCAAAAAGTGAGCGCATTTCCAAAATATTTTTGACATTTTTTTTAAGATTTAGAAATTCTATGTATGTCTATTTATTGTACTCGCAAGCTGGGATAATTTTTATTTATGAATTTTTTCATAAAAAGAAAATTATCAGAGTTTTAGCAATTTCAAAAAAATAAAAAAATAAAATAAATGAACATTTGAAGCCAAGCGACGCATGATATGAAAAAAAGTCAATTTGCTGTGCAAAATTCCTGAAAATAAAACCAAGAACCTAATGACCAAATTTTTACAATCTCCATAAGATGTTCCTAGTGCAATTTGAAAAAAGATAAAAAGTTCCTAAAAAAAATCTTTTTTATGCATAAATAAAAATAGGAAGGAAAAATGAGAAGAAAACCAAACAAATCCTCTTCCCCTTTTATTCCTTTAGAGTCTTTTTTATTTTCGTTATAATTAAATCAGAACAAAAAAACATTCGAAAAAATAATTACCAAAGTTCCGGCAACCATACAGCACCCTTATGAAGGCGACACAAATTTCGAGCAGGAAGGAACATCAACCAAAGTACGATGCTCTCTCTCTCTCTCTCTCTCTCTGCGTAATTGAACTTGATTCTCAGGTTTCAGCTAGTTATTAATATTCACAAATGTTTTTTTTATTATTATATTATAATTAAACAAAAAAATAGAAGAAAGAAATGAAAAAAGAAGGAAGGGTATTTAGTTGGCTGCCTTCTCATTTTTTCCCTCTTTTTTATTTTTAGCAGAAAAATCATTTTTTGCTTTTCTTTTTTAGGCAAATGTTTCTCTTTTTTCAAATTGCAATAGGAAGTCTGTACGATAATTTTCTTATTCTCGGTTGCCATACTATTAAAAACACTTATGTCCCTTAAATTTTTTTTCCATAGGAAACTGTGTTTTTTTGGTTTATTAATATTTATAATTCACATTTTTGAATCACAAATTAATACCTTATTACTATATTATACGATACTTATATTCGAAAAAAATATTTGAATATAAAATAAAAATAATACTACATAATAGTTGAGTAATAGAATTTTAAATTCAAAAATTAATTTTCAACAGGAAAACCATATTTTCAATCAAATTGTTGAATTCTCCCAAAAAATTTAATTTTTAACCAAATAGAACTTTCTACCAAAATTATTTAATATTAAACAAATAGGGATGCATTTTTAACCAAAAATAGGATAAATTTTGTATTTAAAAAAGTTAATTAATGTTCGTTTTTCAACCGCAAGGGATAAATTTTACATAAAGAATAGCGTTCTTACTTTTTAAGTTAAAAAAATTACTTATTTGCAAACAAAAGAAAACATTAATCTTTTCCATCAAATTGTTGAATTCTTAACAGAAAATCTAATTCTTAACTAAATATTTTTTAAAAATTTAACGAAAATAGTTTAAACTTAAGCCAAAAAAAATTTTTTCTACTAAAAATGGCATACTTAAATTGTATGTTTACAAAAGGATGAATTTTCAACCAAAAATAGGATAATTAAATTTTTTTAGTAAAAACAGACAATCTTAAACAATGGCGAAATAACAATATTTTCAATTAAATTGTTGAATTCTTACAGAAAATTTAATTTTTGACTAAATAGTTGAACTTTTTATCAGGAACAAAATAGTTAATTTTCAAGCCGGAAAGATGCATTTTCAACCAAAAATCAGGTAGTTATATTATTTAGTAAAAAAATTAATTTCCAACCAATAAATTAAACAATATTTTCAATGAAATTGTTCAATTCCACAGACAGAAAATTTAATTTTTATCCAATTAGTTAAACATGCTACCAGAATGATTGAATTTTAAACCGAAAAGAATGAATTTAAATAAAAAATTGAATACTTATATTTTCAGTTAAAAAATACAAAAAACAAAAATTCCAAAAGACGAATTTTCAACGAAAAATTGGATAGTAAACAAAACAGGAGAATTTTCCGTTAAGAAAACTGACAACAAAATATTTTCAATTAAATTGTTGAATTATCAACAGAAAATTATTTTTTAAACAAATAGTTAAACTTTCTACCAAAATAGCTGGATTTTCAACAAAAAAGGATGAATTTTCAACCAAAGATAGGATTGTTAAATTTCCTTAGTAAAAAAATTTACTTTCAATAAATAAAAAAACAATATTTTAAAACAAATTGATGAATTCTCAACAGAAATTTCGAGTTTTGACGAAATATTTTATCTTCGTATCAAGAATAAAATAGTAACATTTTTAAGCCGAAAGGTGAATTTTCAACCAAAAAGGATACATTTTAAATAAAAAATAGGATAATTCAATTTCCAGTTAAAAGAAAGGTTTCAACCAGAAGCGAAAATAACAATCTTTCAAATAAAATTGTTGAATTTTCAACAGAAAATTTCATTTTTGGCGAAATAGTTGAACTTTTTTCAATAAATAAAAAATTGAATTTTCAAGCGAGATAGAAGAATTATCAACAAAAGTAGGATCGTTAAATTTTCAATTAAAACAATAATTATAAAAAAAATATATTAAATAAAATTGTTGAATTTTCAATATTAAAATTAGTTTTTAACAAAATGGTCGAACATACTTCCAAAATAGTTGAACTTTCAACAAATAGGATCAACCTGAAATCAAAAATCGGATTCTTAAACTTCCGGTTACAAAAAAATTATTTCAAACTAAAAGTGATGAACTTTAAATAAAAAATAGGATACTCAAATTTTCAGGTAAAGAAAAATTAATTTTGAACCCACAAAAACAATATTATCAATAGAATTGTTGAATTCTCAAATGAAAATTAAATTTTGAATCAAGGAGTGGAACATTTGACGAAAATAGTTGAATTTTCAACCAAAATCATCCCCCAATACGTGAAGGGAAGGAAATGGAAATGAGAGTTATGGAAGTAAGGGGAGGGGAACCTAGGGCCATTAATCTCACTTCCCCTCCCCTTCCCAAACTTTCGACATTTTTTACACTTTCCATACCCTTAATTCCCCGCCCTCCCCCACTTTTCCTCACCCCTTTAGTCCCGTTATTTCCCCTTTCCTCCCCTCAGTTACTCTCTCTCCTCACCACCCTCACCCACCATATTTCCTTTCCCTTAATTTTCCAACGTAAACTCCGCTTAGTTCTTCGTTGTTCCTTCCTCTTACCCCCTCCATAATTTTCCATCCACTCCTCTAATTTTCCTCAACTTGCCTAATCTCTTCTCTCCTTTTTCCCCTTCCCAAACTTCCCATCACTTCTTATACCTCCGCCTCACTTCTTCTGACTTCCATTCCCTTCTTCTCACTGCACACAACTTATTTCAAGTACCCTTTACTTACCACAACTTCCATTCACTTACCGTCACTTCCCTCACTAACTCTCCCTCCCTGCACCACTACCTACACCATCCTCTTACTCGCATCACTTCCCCTCAATTCACCAGCACTCACTTCCTCTTATTTCCCTTTCCCACGTTGTCCATCCCTCCCTATTTCCGCACTGGTTTCTCCTGAATACCTCTCATTTTCCCTTCCTTTCACTTATTGGCCACCCCCTTCCTCGCAGCCCTTCTCATAATGTCCTATTTCTCATTATTCTACCTTACTTACAACCACAATCCCACATTCCTAACCCTGCCTTCGCCTAATCCCATTTCCCATCGTTTCCCCTTCCTCTTCTCCCATTCATTCCTCTCGGTTCCTCAGTACCTCTCATTTCCCCTCCTTCGAAAAAAGTTAGATGGACGGACACTCGACCGAAATCATTAGGTTTTCAGCTCGGGGCTACGAAATATTGTATTGTATTGAAAAATTTGCATCATTACTAGACCAGAAGATTATAAGTTTGAATGCGGATAAGTATGGATGATGTGGCCAGGATCCGTGGACCATATGGATTTAAGGTCAAACTATTTAGGATAGAATGCCGATAAAATCGACAAACTCATTTGTAGAAAACTAACAAATTTACTTAGAGATATAAACATCAGATATATGTTAATAATAATTATTGTTACCCTCACCAATATAATTAAAAATGATCACCAAGGTGACGAGCATATGATAAGCGATCTTCATTTTTTCCAGGTAGGGAAGAAACTGATCACAGTTTTTAATCACGTATTTTGTTCTTGCGTAGATTGGATACAATATTTGAGAAAGTTTTAAAGTTTTAAAATATTCTAAAATTTTAAAAATTCTATGCTTCTCACAAAGAGTAAATATCACGAAGTGTTGCCACGGTAGTTTTTAAAAGAGCATAAAGGCGGTTTATAAAATTTGTCTACAAATACAATTATATAGTCTTAATGTAAAATTTCAGAAAATTGCTCACTTCATATGTTTTTGACAAGGTTTTTTAATTTACATATTATTATTTTAAGCTACTTTTAATATGGCAAGGCACCATGGGCAATTTCTAATTCAGATAGACCCTAGATTTGTCATTTTCTTCTATATCGGCTATCAAGATAGTAGAAACGAAAATATTGAATATACAAATAGTGCAAACAAAGTAAAAAAGTTGTCAAGAGACAATTCCTAATTAATTTACCACTGTTTCCGAAAAAATGACTGACAGCTGTGTAAATAATAGAAACATTTTTTCCGGTAAATGAGAAAATTGTAGGGGGAAAATTTACTGACGAAAAGGTCTTCAGGGTCCAAGAAATGAATTCACTTGAATTTAACTCGACATTAGGATGCGCGTAGTAGTTTGCGTGTATCAGAAATGAACCATTATGTTCAAAATTCGTTCTTATTTTTTTGGCCGAAAATGCGATGCACCTCGTAAAGGAGAATGTAATTTTTCATGTATTAAATGGAGATTGGGTGCTGCGCAGGTCACTTAGGATGGATTTGTATCTCGACGATTGTTTTGGGTTAGAATGCAAGTAGGAATTGGAATATATTTATCGTAGCGTGTTACGCCTCAGTTGATGATAAAAAGGTAAGGTAATGGACATCTGCTTGGATGCTTTAAATTAGACTGCGAGCCCTTGCGATCTTAATCAAATAATTATTACACTAGGAGATACGACTGGATAGGTTGGTGTCCAATTTGATTATACGAAAAAGGACTTAGGTAATTTTTGAGATCAAAACACCAAGAATAATTGTGACAAATTGTCTAGTTGGTGTTTGGGGAAGAGATTGTTTATTAAAAATACTCGGCTTAAGAACAAAATGATGTACTTACCATAGATTAAGAAGTAGGAGAGCTCAACATTCAAAACAACCGCGAATAAATATAGGGAATATACAGAAACTAGAAGTGCGAAAAAAATTTCAGGATAAGATAGAACAAGGCATAGATGGGGCAATATGGGAGACGCGAATACGAAATGAATATATAGAGTGCCGATGGAAGAATGAATGGTGATGCTTAGTTAAATGGTAAAATCCGCTATCTGTTAACAAATATATACAAGCGTATCTAAGTAAGTTAAATACTACATGCTGTAGTGATAAGGAGAGAAATAGGCTAGAATCTTATTACGGGGAAAGGAAAGAAAAGTGAAATTTTTAATTAAAGAAATCAATGATACAATAAAAGAAGATGAAAGGAAATAGGAAATTGCTTTCAAATAATTGTGAGTTATGCTGCAGGGCAACACGTCTGTGAGATCGAATGCGATACGTCAGGTAACTCGGTTGATAGAAAAAGTATCTTTGAGATCAGGAAAAGGATACTAATTCTACCAAGATAACGTTGAACAAAGAAGGCGTCAGATTATAGATTGGAAGCCCCTACGTAGAAGAGCCATTAAATTAATAAGATCCGAGGTTTACTCTGCATTTCATCAGCAACGCCAGGGTGAGCGAGCCGAAAATAGGATCAAGTGGACGCTGAAAAGGATTAAAGACGTGATCAGATGTCATTTTCTGGCAAAGGCACGATAGATGCCTTCAGGGGCGTAAAAACCCGTCTCTCGTGGATTTTATCCTGACCTAGCCCATAGAGTAACTGAGCAACATCTTGCAGATTAATTAAGATCCATTAGGCGGCGCAACCTTATATCCGAGGTCGAAATAAGTAAGATCGAAAAGCAGGACTTTCACGTACCATTTACAGAAGACGCTATGCAAGAGAGGGAGCTGGATCTGGCGAATGTAGCATGACGACTCTTAAATGGTCAACATTCTTTAGATTGACAGCCGCCGATGCCCGACCCTTTTCCTGCTGTGATCAGTTTAGAGCTATATAAGGAAAGCCTAAGTCTCATGGTGTGCTGCACTGGGGCAGTCCTATATACACCGGGATACTGCTTCTGTTATTGCTGCAGAATATGAACTGGCTGCACGTGCAGGCACTTGCATGTTGCGCTTTTGTCCCAAGTGCCAGGACCATAAATGTAAAGCCTAGATTCCAAGTTATTCACAACTATGCCACGAGAAAGATGTCAGACCCTTCATGTAAGCTTCGACTTCAAGGCGTGATTAGTCAAATAAGAGAAAAATTGGGACAGTTTTACCAATTTCAAAGGTACAATCGGTCTCGGAGACGGACTTTTCACACGGCGGATATCCTTCAACCACATAAGATCAGTTTAAGAACATCTACAAACCTTGACTAAGTGAAACACTTATCTTAAATGGAGTTTCATGGTCCGGTCGGCGTAACTGCGTCTATTTAAGAGAGCTATCGCGAGCAGGAAGGACAATTGTTCTTCTTTAGCAAACGAAAAACATTTCTATCCTGAACACGCAGTTTGCAGAAATAAGACTCAAAAGTATTGAGAACAACCTACGGTCGAGAAAATGGCCCGATATTGGCCGTGCACCTGGAGTACTTGGTCAAGCTAACTGGACACGAATTGTCTCTATCTGGAAAAGGACCGAGTTGCAAGGTTGACTGTGATGAACAGTCTATCCATCTCAACCAGTGATTCAACTCGTTTCCTGAAGAGACCTTATGACTAGAAATCGCCGGGTGTAAATGCGTTGCACAGCTTCTGGTATAAATTATTAGAGGTTTGGAACCCCGCCCTTCCTGGAGGTCTTCAGAATATCTTTGTCAACCCAGATCACTCCTCCTCTTATGTGATCGAGGGCGTAACGTATAGTATAACCATATAGGTAGATGCTGATAATCCTAGTGATTACCGACGTATTACCTGCTT
>JAWWLR010194241.1:0-11801 GCA_035041075.1 Acraspis erinacei | reverse complement strand
TACTAGCATTTTATTGTGTTATTAAATTGTTCTTAACAAATCTTCCGAAGATATTAGCAAAATAGGGCAAAAATGAACTGAATCCCATGCATTTGGTCCCTTGGTTTCCCCTCAGCAATCAACGAAGTGAAGTTAGCTGGCGATTGAAGTGAAAATACCTAATCGTCGCGATCTGGTACCTATCTTGTCTTTCTCCGTCTGTACCCTACCCTGCTACTATTAACCCGAGCATCCCCTTTTCAGTTTCACAAGTATCTTGAATAATAATTGTCGAATAAAAAATTTTATAAGAAAAATTTTATTGGCCGCGTCAACCCGAATACGAAAGTATATTTTCATTTGCCTTTTGCTCACCATTTTTTTTTCCGATAGATTGTCCCGAGTGGGCAATACTTCTACGCGGTTTCGAGCGCTTAATGAGTTTTTGCATCAATCACCTCAATTTCAAAGATTTTCAATATCGTCAAAAAAATTTAATTTCAAAAATTTGGAATAATTGAAAAATTTTTGTAATTAACAATATTTTTAGTATTTTTATAAATTTCAAAGTTTATCTAAAATTTTTAGGACTTAACATTTTTTACGAACACAATTTTCTTTTGAAATATTTGAAAATTAAGAAATATTTAAAAATTACTGAAGTTTTAAAATTTTCAAAATTTCAAAACAAACATCAAGAAATACAAAATTCTATTTTTAGAATTTATATTTTTTTTTAATTTCAAAAAAGTAAATTCAGAATGATAAGAAATTTACAAAGGTTATGAAAACTTCAAAAAATTTTCCATATTTATCAGAATTTTAATCAACGCCGAAAATGTTCAAGAATTTCGAAACTTTCAAACAATTATAAAAATTTCAGATTTTTTAAGAGTGCCAAAATTTCAAATCATTTAAAAACTTATTCAGATTCTCTCAAATTTTTAGGATTTTCAAGTGTTTTTAAATTA
This sequence comes from Acraspis erinacei, assembly GCA_035041075.1. NCBI lineage: Eukaryota > Metazoa > Arthropoda > Insecta > Hymenoptera > Cynipidae > Acraspis > Acraspis erinacei. The sequence continues at coordinate 10,851 of JAWWLR010194241.1, read as the reverse complement.
CATAAAGTTTGAAGATTTAATTTTTTTTAATTTTTAAAATCACTTATCATTTACGTTTACGAACGTTAGAAAATTTTAAAAAACTTCTTAATTAAAATTTTTCTTTTTAATTTTTGACCGCATTTTTTAAATATATAAAGTATTGTTAATATTTAAAATCTTTGAAATTTTTCGAAATTCGAAAAATGTTTTGTACTGCTAAGATTTCTTTCGCATTCTTCTAAAATCCTTTTAATTTAGAAAAATATGCAAATGCTGCAATACTTTAAATTCCGATAATTGTCACATTTTCACATTTTGACATGTTCAGACTTTGCAATTCTTCAAAGTTTTAGAATTAAATAATTTCGAAAAATTCCTCTATATAAGAGAAAATCATACCAGTGTAAATAATTTCTGTTGCAATTAAGAACTATAAATTTTCAACCGATAATGGAATAGTTCAACTTTCAACCAAGTCGTTCAATTCTTGACCATCAAATATGAATTTTTAACGGAAATATAAAAGTTTGATCTTCAAATAAAAACTATCAATCTTCAAGCAGAAATAAAATTTGTAATTTTTCTCATAAAGAGATTAATTTTGCGTACAAAAAGAACAAACAAGTATTTAGAACAATATTGAAATCTTCAATCAAATAGTAGAGCTTTTTAGCAATTAGATTAATTCCAAACCAAAAATATGGCCGCGGGCTTTTTAATGTAAACAACTTAACTTTGAGCCAAAAAAATTCTTCCCCGTATTTAGTTACTATAAGTTACTTTTCCAGAGAAAAAAAGCTTCATGAATCTCTGTTTTTTTACAGTGCCGAGTGCAATATACAGTTATGGAGGAGACCTGTACGGTGAACGTGAGCATTATCATCTTAAGGCAGGAAGCTTAATTACCATGTATATTGTGAATATCGGTGCTTTTGCTGGATATCTACGTTCTCCACCTAAAATGACTGACATACCAAATTTTATTTTTATAAAAGTGTCGGAAAAAATGACGTTCTTCGCAGATATGACACAAATCCAGATTAGGGATGACGAACGTTTAACAGAGAATCGCTATTTCATACAAATAGAAAAAAACTTTGTTGTATCCGCTGACTTAAGACCTCCACATGTCCCGCATGAGAATCGCGTTATGATATACATGCACAAAATTCATTTCAATCAAGTCGATCGTTACTTTTATGGAGGAATAAGTTACTATGAAGGCCGTATTCCTGCCTGGACATTTAAGACTTATATTCTACCTATGCATGTTGATTTAGGAACAAAGAAAATAATTTGAATGAAAATACGTAGACGGTCATGTCCTAGAAGAAAATTTGCAAAAGTGTTCGAAAATGGAAATAATTTCAAAGGAATTTAACGTTAAAAAAAAAACAATAAAATCTTCAAAATATTAAAAAAAAAAATTAATTTAGAAGATTTTGAAAATTTCAACAATTTCAGACATTCGAAAGATTTAAAATTTTTTTTCATTCCAACAAAAGGTTTTTTAAGTTATCAGGATACACCCAATTCTTTCAATATTGGAGAAAATACAAAATATGAAAATTTTAGAAATTGATTGAAATTTCTTTAAAATTCGGACAATATTGATCAATTTTAAAATCTTCGAAGTTAGTTTCAAAATCTTTTCAATTTAAAACATTTTTCAAATTGATGCAAACTACTATAAAAACAAATTCTTACAATTTTTTAAACCCTTGAAATGCCTTAAACGATTCGAGAAAATTCCCCAGCAACTTAAGGCAATCGATATTTTTCTAATTCACAAAATTCTTACCGTTTCAAAGTTTTTGATAATTTTGAGATGTTTTTTGAAACACAGCACATAATTTCTGTTCATATAGAAAAATTTTTGAATTTTTATTTTAAGTTCAAGAGGCAATTAGAAAGTTTGGGATATATACGGAAATTTATGTGCAATATATAAATGACCAAAGATTTTTAAATTCTAAACATTTTAAGAATTTTGAGAAATTTAAAAATTTAGTTTTCAAGTTTTCAGAATTTGCTAAATTCCGATAATTTTAAATTGATTCAAGATTTAAAAGAGTTAAGATGAACTGCCAGGATCATTAATGACTGTACTGTATGCCGTGTTAGTACATTGTAAATTGTAGGGTATCTGTGGGGTACTATCAAGGGACAGTAGCGAATCTTTCTTCTAACACAATTACCCTCGCTTCCTGCTTTTCGACTCAAACGTGAGCCAGGAGGACTCCCTATATTCGAAACTTGTTTGCACAAAAAGTTTCGAGAATCGATAAGAACTTCAATATTCTCAGAATATTCAAAGATGATAAAAAAATTTAGTTTCAACATTTTTGATAATTTATAAGTTCCACACAAATTTCCGTAATAATTCAAAACTTTCGAAATTCCTATTTAAATGAAAATAAAATTTGCAAAAATTTTGCACATAAGCAAGAATCATGCCTGTGTTTTGAATAACCTATAAAAGCCTACGTTTCCTTTAAAAAATATCTATTGGCCCAAGGGACTGAAGAATTTTTCCGAATCATGCAATTTTTTATAAATCTTCTCCGGCTAGCGTTCTGTCAAAATTTTAAGGCATTTCAAGAAGGTGTAGAACTTTTAGCATTCGAAAAATGCTCGAAACTGAAAATATTTAAACAGTAATTTCAAATAAAAAAGTTCCTTGAAATGCTTGTATTTTTGATCATTTTGACAATGTTAATTTCTTGAGAATTTGTGAAATTTTCATAAATTATAATAATATTGTAAACTTTGAACTTTCAAAAAATATTGTGTTTTTAAAAATCCTGTACCTTTGCAATTTTTTTTTTGAAACTCTGAATATTTCAATAATTTTGTGAAATTATGGAAGTACTGTAAAATTCTTTCAATTCTTCAAAATTTTACAAATTTGCGTGTTATTGGTCAATTATAATTATGGTATACTTCATCGCAAACTTGTTTCCTTCGTCATTCTGGACTCTTTGAAATAAATAAAAATACAATACAATATGTCTAGTTATTAATAAAAATAAGATATTAGATATATGGTTACCAGATATGTCAGGACAATGACCCCAACAAAAAACTTAAATTTTGCTAGTTGACAATAGTCTTTCGCCTTGTCTCTTTGTGGCTGATTAGATCGGATTTTGCCAGCGCTTGTGACCATACACGAGACAAAAAATTTAGCAAGTTGATATAATTTTATTATTGTTTTCATATCGAAAAGATAATTTATTACCTCCAAATATTAGTGCAGATGGAAAACAGCTAGTAAACTTAAATAATTAAAAATTTTCTATGAGTGATGCATACACTGACTGCATTTTCTCAAACATTTTCCGCAATATTTGACTTTGGGTTCTTAATCTCCCTTTCCAAAAAAAAACTCAAACCATGTTCCTTGAAAATCAAAATCATTTTCAGCATACATATAGAGTTTATTAAGACATATTTTTCAGATTCAAAAAAAAATTATAGCTTGATTACTAATAATCATTAACAATAATGACACGGACAGTCCGAACCGTAGTACGTTTATGTACGTTTGTAACACTGCACATACAAAAAAATTACCATAATTTTCATACCCAAAACGAAACTTTTCCAAATCCTCAAAATGAAAAAGGTTTTAAAAATTCAACGTGGTTTTTTTATTCTCAAAAACAGATAGCAAATTTTCATCACTAGTCATTTCAAATTTTACATTATTTTCGGCTAACCCTATTTCAAGTGCTAAAATTATTAATTAAATTCATATATTTTGACTAAGCAATTAGTAGCAGTAAGAAAATTATCGACAAGGTATTTCATGCATCGTAGGTTGAAGAACATAAGTAAATAATAATATAAAATAAATCTGTATTGTCATCATAGATAGTTACCATAAATCAGTGTTGATGTCATTCCATAATCCGTGAAAATTATAAATCAACACTATCGATCAAACCAACTTCTCAAATCACAAAAAAATACTTAACGTCATTTCTAAACAGATAAAGATTTTTTTAAATTTCCAAATGACATTTCTTCGAGAAAAAAAATTTCTCTTCGCTCAACCGGAAATCGAACCTCAGAACTTCCGACAGCCGGTCGGGTGCTTTTTCTATTAGGCTATTAACTCTCTGATGATAATACAGATTCATTTAAAATTGCTTGTACCATAAGATGGATACCTGGCTTGAGATAGCGTGTATTTCTGAAAAGCGAAAGTTCTGTAGTTCTATCCCTAGTGTAGCAAAGAGAGAAGATCTTTTTTTAGAAAAAATTAATTTTAAAATAATAATATATTAGATATTTTGCGGCAGAGATGCAGATTGGTGAAGCGATAAAGTAAATAATCAAGAAAACTGGATCACATGGGGTGAATGCTAGAAATTGATCAGCGAACCGCATTAAATCGATGTTGTGGGATGAGCGTGCTTGATCACTGAAGGTATAACGAGACCAGAGCCGAACGAGTTACGCTTATCGTGAAAGAGATTTGAAGATTTCATACTAATAAAAGAGCCTCGGTGGCTCACTTGGTTAGATGCTGGGACTTTACCTCAGGGGTTCGGGGTTCGTTCCCTGATTAGGTACCCCGGCACCCCTCTTCGTTCAATTGACTACAGCCTAGTCTGTAAATTATGGGGCAAAAACCAGGATTTATCCAATACTTCGTGGGCACAATGTTCTCACCAGATCACTTGATTGCATCAGAAAAATGCGTCCGGGACTGTCCACCAATTACTCGCCGTACGAAACTGTCCCTATTAGGCCCAACATGTGATAAACGAACCTAAAAAAATCATTTGTCAGGTCTTTCCAGTCTGACATAATCAGCGCAATCGTCTCTCTATTTCTAACTCCTTGCCAAACTATGTACCTCCAAACAACAGGAAACAAAAGGGTAATAATTCCTCATTGCAAAAAACTCAAAACTTATTATATTTTCAAACCATTTTCCAAGATTGCCGTTATTAAAATAATTCAGAGGTGCCATTTTGGCCATTTTAAAGACAAGTTGAAACTGTAACATACAACAAAAGTTTTCAAAGGGCAAGCTACATTACTTTACTGCGGACGGATCACCCATAGATCTCTTAAAATGCATTTGTGTTAAACAATCCATTCCACTATTAACAAATGTTTAAATTGAATGTTCCATTAGTCTGCTTAGTAATGTTTCATCTCAAATCTTTTAATTACACAAAATAAATACTTTTTTAATTAAACCTGACTTAGACCGTACAATTCATTAAATTCCTAGCACCATTTGCTTTTCAACAAATTATGTCATGGAATGTTTGAGAAACTTATTTTGCTTAAATTAATACATTTAAGTCGTTAGATTCCTTCGAATTAGTAAAAGTGTAATCTGTCTGGTTCAAATAAGCATCACTATTTTAAAAGAAAGTGTCCTAATACTGAACATCTGTGGCTATAGATTTTTTTTTATAATACAACGGACTCTTTTATTAATTTCTTTTCAAAGTGTTATTGTCTAACATTCACTGGCCTTTTCCATTGAACAACGTAGGCAACTCCTTCTTAGTGATAAATACGCATTTCTGGTCAGACTTCTAGCTTGCATAATCATTGGTTCAAGGGATCGAGTTCTTTCAATCCAACGGATGTATGAATCTGGATCTTTTGGCGTCCAGGAAATTATATTCTGGAATGCATGGGCAAATTATTTTGGTTAAAGTAATACATTTAAGGAGATCTATTCCTTCGAATTGGTAAAAGTAATGTTTCTGGTTCAAATAAGAAGCACTACTTTGAAAAATCAAGTTTCCTGGTACTGAACATCTGTCTCTACAGATCCTTTCATAATACAACGAAATATTTTATTTATTTCTTGTCAAAGTGTACTTGTCTAACCTTTCCTGTCTTTTTCCACTGAAAAACTGAGACAACTCCTTCTTAGTGGTAAATGCGCAATTGTGGTCAGACTTCTCGCTTGTATTGTAAAGAATGTTAATTTTCCAGATAGATGCATTTATCATTTTATTTTCTGAAAAAATGAAATTTTGTAAATTTCTTATCGATTCCTCGTGCATAACTGAGTCTAAATTTGTATGACGGATCCACTCGTAAACAGAGCTCTTACAAATTATGAAATTAAAGAACCCTTTTTACTTGAATACTTACTAAAGGCAAATGGCTGATTGTCTATCATAGCTAATAAATAAAAAATTTCCAAAACTATCATTTTGGTTCACACCAATTACCTTAAAGATAACAGGCGATTTAGTTTACGACCCATCCTTAAACAATAGTTTAATTTAACTGGATAGATTATGGCCCTTTATTCAGATCAACCATTCGAGAGTTTTTATTTGTCAAAAAAAAACCCATTATCAATCATTGACGCAGATCAAATTCCAATATTATATAATAATCATATTGTAGTTTTTAAAGTCATGACATAAGAGATAACCGGTCATTACATTTATTTGAAGGTTTGTTTTAAAATCTTTGTGGAAGCATGTAAAGAGCTACATTAACTCTACTCTTAATGATTTCGTTGTGTTTTATTTTTTTTTAAATAATATTATGAATCTTCGTGTTGTAACATGACTAAGAGAAAGGAGATTATTTCATAAGTGAATAGCGTGAGGTGAAATTGATCGTGATATTCACAAGTTCCTCATCTTTAATTAAACGCTTCTATTTATCACGCTTCACATTTTTGTAAGCTTCTTCCGATTAATATTAACATACGCAACCCTGAATAAATTGATATATTTTTGCGTAAAAATTGGTAGCTTTCCAGTATCGAATTTATAAACAGTTTTTACCAATCTTTAGTGAATCACTTTTTTCTAATTTCATTAGTAGAGCTTCACTAGTAATTACTGAAATTGCACTAATTTATATGTAGCGAGTACATTAAAAATAATTTTTTTTTAAGTTAAGAATTAATAATTATTATTTTTAAAAAATCATAATAAATTATTTCTTAAGATTCAACATACATTTTTTCTGGCTAAATAAAATGTTACTATTAATTTTCCAGGCTCATAAGAGGAAAAATTTTAATTCAGGGAGAAAGATAAAAAAATGACTAAACTCTAAACTCAATTCCCAACCTCAAATTTATATATAATTATAAATATAAAACTTCTCATCTAATAGAATTCCAGCTACATGATTTGGGAACTCTTCGTTTTTGTCAAATAATAATTGATATAGAAGATGGAATATAAAATTTCTTGGCATCTTTTAAGTTCAAGAAGCGCAAAGAAAAATAGATATTTCAACTGAAAAGAGTTTTATTTATGTTTATTTAATGTTTAAGGAATATTTGAAAATAACACAATAATTCTTATATTTTTTTTTGTTATTTCAATTAAGATTTTTTCATCAGACTGCTTTCTAAAAAAACTCTTTTTGTATTAATCATAATTTTAAGTTCAAAATTAAACTATTTTTCTGAAAATTCATTTTCGTTTGTTTGTTGAGAAGTAAGTTTCTTAAAAAACTTATTTTAAAATTGAGAAGTGATTTTTCCTTTTTCAAAATTTATTTATTTTGTTCAAAATTCGTCATTTTTGGTAGAAACTTATTCTAGTTGTTTGAAAATTCATCCATAAACTGCTCTTTTTCAGCTTTAAATCATCTTTGTAAAATTCCCAAATATAATTCAAGGATCTTTTAAAGTTAGACCCGATACTAAGGGTTCCTCAAGGGTTCTGGTCTGAAGTGGACCTTTTATATTTTTAGGATTACAAACCGGACCTGGTCCATAAGAATTTTGAAGGTTCGGGTTCGGAATTTCAGTAGAAATGGCATTTTTCTTGGATACAAATGCAATTTTTTTGTTGAAAGTTAGTTTTTCTTTAAACTCATATTTTGATGTTGAAAAGTCAAATTAAAATATTTTTTGGAGGAAAATTACATTTTTTCAATTTATCTTTTTGATTTAAAATTCCATCAGTTTTAGAAGCAGTTTCAAATTTCTCGGATAAAAATGGAACTGTTTATTTAAAAATTAATCTTCCTTTGGTAAGCATTCAACCATTTATTTTGTTTGAAAAGTTTGGCTGAACCACTTTCTAAGTTGAAAATTAATCTCTTTTGTTGAAAGTGTATCTATTTTGTTGCATATTGATATTTTTTATTTGATAATTTAATTGCATATGTACTAGTTAAAGTACAGCTTGACATTTTTGTAAAGAATGTCAATACAAAAATTGGATTCAAAAAATGTAATAGTCGACATTTTCACCAAGAATTATGTGAAATTAAATATAGAACAGTTAAATTTAGTCAAAAGAAACGAATTTTTAAATACAATACTTAAATTTTCAAACGAATATGATTTAATTAATTTGTTAGATAGAAAAATTAATTTACAATGAAAGATATAACTTTCCAACAACGTGGTTTAAGTTTTAAAAGAAGAAATCAATGTTTGACAAAATTTAACTTTAAGAAACAGTTTCAAACATTCAACTAAGTGATTGAATCCTGAAATAAAGCTTCGATAAAACAAAAACGAGAAAGAGAAAAAATGTCTTTAAAACAGGGGAAAAATATGCATTCTTTAAAAGAGGGAAATTTTTGCCAACTAGTTTAAAAAGAATAAAAAATATTTTAAAAATAAGCATGAAACGCAAGACAAACAGCGTAAATTATTATGAAAACTTGCGATGCGTTTAAAGAAAATATTCTTATTCATTTATTTATTTTATCAAATATTATTTAGTACTTCCCTATTAATTAAATATTAATTTCGTGAAACTATTTTAATTTATTTAACGTTTTAAATATTAATTTTAAGAAGGCTATATAACTGATTATCATGAGAAATCTATAAGTTAAAAAGAGAACCAGGTTGCTTAACAGATTTAGTTTTATTAAAAACAATGAGATTGCAATTTCTTTTAACTTAAAATAGGCTAAACTTCATAAAACTTTTTTGAGCATATAAGACAAGTAAAACGCACATTCACATTCCTCGCTTTTTTTCCTAATATTAAGAGCTCAAACAAGTAAAAGTTCGAGAATAACGAGTTTTTTAAAGCAAAAGTATATAAAAACTTTAAAAAGATTAATTAAATTATTAAATTATTATACTTGTCAGATATAAATACAATAAATCATATCTACTTTAATTTATTTTTCCGAATAGGGTTAAGAAACAATATTATACATTTTTAACAGTTTTTAGTTTATTTTTTTAAACAAATGTGTAAAACTGAATTTTTCACAAAAATATTTACTTTCTCGGCTTTAACCCTTAGATACATTAGGAAGCAACTCGAATTACAATTTAAGAAAATCCTATGCTATGTAATATTTTTCAAGGTATCGGCTCAAATCTACTAAACTAGACAAATTTTTTAACACTTAAAATTGAGCTTTATTATATTCATTATAAAAAATATAAAATTTTCACCCTCCTATCTTGGGAAAATTTTTCTTGCATTTTATATGAATTTTTCACACATTAAAAACTTTTTAAAATTTCAAAACTTAAATTTTCTGTTTCTTTAGAAATAATGGAGGTAAAAAAATTGAAAAATTCCCAGTTTCACATCTAAATTATAATTTTTCTCGAAAATCGTCTCTTTCAATTAGGAATCATAATTCTTTTAACAAATTCAATGTTCCAAGCTAAACAGAAAATTCCGTATTCCAAATCAGAATCATATATTTTTGAACAAAATCTCAGTTCTTAGTGGGCATTGCTGATCTTTTAGAAAATTCCATATTTTGATCTAAAATAAAATTTTTTTACTTAAAAATGAACTATTTTTAGACAAGAATCAGAATTATTTTTGAGAATTCCATGTTTCAAATTCGAATTCTTATTAATTTGGAGGGTTTTTTTTAAATTTAAAAATTATAATGTTTATAAAAAATCCTTTGTACCAAGTTAGAATTATAATTCTTTCAAAAACAAGAATGCAGAAACTTTTTTTATTTTCTGAAGGTCAGTAAAGAATATAGAACATTTTGAATCAGTTTAAATGTATTTATGAATATTTGAAATTTCGAAAAGTTTACAAATATTTAAAAATATTTTAATTATATTTTATTTTTCTTAAACTTTTACAAGTTTTGAATTTTAAAATTTTTACCGAAATTTTCCAAGAATGTCATGAAATACAGAAAAATGAAAAGGACCTCATTAGAAATTTTCTATGTACGTTTTTTACAGCTCTGAACTCTTCAAAAATCGTCTTGAATTAGCTCAAGAAATTGAGAAAGATTATATTCAAATAATCTTGCAAAAATGTAATCTAAAAACAAACTGTTATTCGCAATTTTTATTTACATTTTAAAATTATTTCCTACTCAAATCGACATTTTCAAATTTTAAATTATTTGCAAATTTTTTTTTAAACTTTTAAGTATCTTTTTAAAGATTGCATTAACAAAAAATTAATAGAAGCTTATAACTAATTGGCTTGAAATCTCCAAGATTTTTTTAATCAGTTTTGGATATATTTAAAAAAATTGTATTTAAAAATATTATTCTAAAATATATTGTCTAAAATAAAAAATTACTTCAAGTTTTGCCGGGAATCTTAAGAAAATTTCTTAATACCTTGAAACGTTTTTCAAAGAAATCTGAAAACAATTATTTTCTCATCATGAATCCTTTTAAAATTCAAAAAACAATTCTGATTAAACTTTCAAAAATTAAAAATGACCTTAAGATCTTCAGGATTCCTTTTTTTCACATTTTTGTAATAACTTACAATATTTTACCTGATTTTCGATATTCTTTAGGAATTAATTTTTCAAAATAAAAAATTATTTGAAATTTTTCCTGGAGTAATTTAAATATTTACGATTAAAATATGATCTATTCGCAATAATGTTTAGAAACATCCAGGAATACATTTTATCATAAAATTTCTTATTTTAAAA
>JAWWLR010193946.1:0-16569 GCA_035041075.1 Acraspis erinacei | reverse complement strand
GAACGATAGATGTGGATTTTCAATAAAATATTTGAATTTAAAAAAAAAAAAAACAACAAATTTGTATCGAAATTGTTGAATTTTGAACACGAAAAGATAAATTTGCAACCGAAAATGATAATTTAATTTTCAATAAATTTTATATTAAAAACGGCCGAATTTTTCACAAAATACATATATATTTTCAAAAAACTAGTTTAATTTTTATACAACAAATATGGCCAGAATTTGACGTTTTTTATTTATTAATTGATATTTTTTTATTTAAAAATTAAACTAGTTCGAAAATTTCATCTTTTTGGTATGAAATATTAATTAATTTTAGTTGAAAATTCATCAGTTTGGTTGAAAATTAATTTGTTTAACTGAAAATGTAACTATTCTACTTAAAAATTCAAAAATTTGTCTTTTGTAATTCAAATTTCAACTATTTTGTTGAAAATTCACGTATTTTGTTTTAAAAAAATCAATTTTTTTTATAGAAAATGATCTTTTTCTTTGAAACTTAATTTTCTTGTATAAAAATGCTTCTTTTCGGCTAAAAATTTAAGGATTCCAGTTAAATATTGATCATTTTCAGTCGAAAATTCATCTTTTAGGTTGTAAATAAAATTATTTCGTTGGAAGTTAAAATTTTTTTTTTTAAATTAATTTTCTTTGGTTGAAAAATGATCTTTTTTAGTTGAAAAATCTGTCTTTTTGGTCTTTTTGGTTTAACTGTCAACGAAGTAATTTTATTTTCAACCTAAAAGAAGAATTTTCAATTAAAATTATAAATATTTAACTGAAATTCCTAACCAAAAAGCAGAATTTTTAAACAGGATTAACTTGCAAAGATTGCAAAATTTGAATTTTTTATAAAAAAAGACTATAAAAATTAATTTTATATTAAAAAACAGGCTAATTTTTGACAAATTACATATATATTCAAAAAACTAGTTTAATTTTTAAACAAAAAATATGAATTTTCCATCAAATAGTAGAATTTTTATCCAAAAAAGATGTATTTTCTACCAAAAATAGAATGCTCAAATTTTCTGTTTAAATTCTCATTATTAAAAAACGGATTTTCATCATAATAGTTAAATTTTCTAATGAAATAGATGAATTTTAAACTTAAAAAATAATAATTTTCAACCAAAAAATACAATAAATTCTCAATAAATTAAATAAATCTTCAATTAAAAAGTTGAGTTTTAAACTATAAATTATCCATTTTTAGCAGCAACAAAAATAGTTAAATTTTGATTAAAAAAAGTTAATTTTTAATCAAAAGTAAACGAACTTTCAACCTAAAAATACTCATTTTCACTAAAATAGATACATTTTTAACTAAATAGTTTAATTTTCTATCAGGCAAAAAAGTATTTTTTTTAAATATATAAATTTTTAACCAAATAGTTGAATTTTCTACGAAAAAATAAGAATTTTGAACTAATTACTGAACTGAAAAAGATTAATATTTAACAAAATACATATATTTTCAACGAAGTAGTTGAATTTTCAACTAAAAAGGATTAATTTTAAATCAAATAATTTCATTTTGCAACTAAAATATATTTTTTCAAAAAAAAAAAGATGAATTTTTAAATAAAATTATAAATATTTACCTGGAATAGTTGAATTTTAAAACGAGAAAGGTGAATTTTCAACTGGAATGATAAATTTTCAACTAAAATAGAATTTTTTGCCAAAATGAATAATGTATACCAAAAAAGACGGAGTTTTCAACTAAAAAAGATAATTTTTCAACCAAAGAAAATTAATTAAAAAAAAAGAGTTTAACTTTCAACGAAATAATTTTATTTACAACCTAAAACATGAATTTTCGACTGAAAATGATCAATATTTAAGTGGAATACTTGAATTTTCAGCTGAAAAGAACCATTTTTATGCAAGAAAATTAAGTATCAGAGAAAAAGATAATTTTCTGTATAAAAAAATTGATTTTCTTCAAACAAAATACGTGAATTTTCAACAAAATAGTTGAAATTTGAATTAAAAAAGACAAATTTTTTAATTTTTAAGAAGAAAAGATAAATATTTAACCAAAAATGGAATAGTTAAATTTTCAGTTTAAGAAATTAATTTTAAACCAAACTGATGAATTTTCTACTAAAATTAATTTATATCTTATACCAAAAAGATGAAATTTTTAAACTAGTTTAATTTTTAAATAAAAAAATATCAATTACTAAATAAGAAATGTCAATTTCCGGCCAAATAGTCAATATTTTTTGTATAAAAATTAAACTAGTTTTTTGAAAATATATGTACTTTGTGAAAAATTCGCCTGTTTTTAATATAAAATTTATTGAAAATATTAATATCCATTTTTGGTTGAAAATTTATCTTTTCGTGTTAAAAATTCAACAATTTCGATAAAAATTGGTTGTTTTTTTTTTCATAAAAAATTTCATATATTTTATTGAAAATCTACATCTTTTGTTTAAAGTCGACTTTTTTGGCAGAAAATTATATTTTTCTTTGCAAGTTAATCTTGTTTAAAAATTCTGCTTTCTGATTAGGAATTTCAGTTAAATATTTATAATTTTAATTGAAAATTCTTCTTTTAGGTTGAAAATAAAATTCTCTGGTTGACAGTTAAACTCTTTTGTTAAAAATTCATTTTTTTGTTTGAAAATTCATCATTTTAAATAAAAAATTTAATATTTCAGTAGAAAATTGAACTATTTTGATGAAAATCCGTTTTATTTTTATTTTTTTTTTTAGAATTAGATTTTTAAAAGAATATTTAATAATTCTATTTTTTGGTTGAAAATTAATTTCGTAAACTGAAAATTTGCGTCCACTTTTGATTGAAGTTTGATCTTTTTGTGTTCAAAATTCAAGAATTTGGGTGAAAATTTGTCTTTTATAATTCAAAATCAAAATATTTTGTCGAAAATCCAGATATTTTGTTAAAAATCGAATTTTTTTGTAGCAAATTATCTTTTTCTTTGAAGGTTAATCTTCTTGCTTAAGAATTCTCCTTTTCAGTTAAAATTCGAGTATTAAAGTGAAATATTATTATTAAAACTGATGAATTTTCAACTAAAATTATTATACATTTTATACCAAAAAGATGAATTTTTCACAACAAAGATAAATTTTCGAACTACTTTAATACCTAAATAAAAAAATATCAATTACTAAATAAAAAATGTAAATTTCCAGCCAAATAGTTGAATTTTCTACTAGAAAAGTAGAATTAATAGTTTTAAAAATTAATTTTCAACCAAACACAAGAATTTTCAATTAAAAAAGATAATTTTTCAATCAAATAAATGAATTTTTTATTAAAATTTTAAATATTTACCTGTAATAGTTGTATTTTAAGCCAGAAAGATTTATTTTTGATTGGAATAATAAATTTTTTACTAGAATAGTAGAATTTTTGACCAAAAAGAATAATGTATACCAAAAAAGACGGATTTTCAACTAAAAAATATAATTTTTCAAACAAAGAAAATTTGTTTTCAAAAAAAAGAGTTTAACTTTCAACTAAATAATTTTATTTTTAAGCCTAAAAGATGAATTTTCAACTAAAATGATTTTTAAACAAGAAGATTAATTTTTGTATAAAATTATTATTATTCTATCAAAAATAAATCGATTAAAAAAAAATACGTGAATTTTCAACCAAACAGTCGAATTTTCAAACTGATTTTCAAAAGAATAGGTAAATTTTTAATCAGAGATAAATTTTTTATTAAAATGATGATTTTTTATCCAAAAAAAATACTTTTTAACCAAAAAATTTAACTTTTAACCGAGTATTTGAATTTTAACTACAAAAAAAAATGATTTTTCAACGAATAATGTAAAAAAAAATTCTATTATAATTTAGAAATATTCCTTCTTTGAAATACTACTTCTAATCTCAAAACTACTTAAACTACTTTCTTTTTTTTAATTCGGAAAATGGATTTTTTAAATTCATACGAATTAAAAATTGAAAAAAAAGATTTTTAAAAAATTCAGGATGAACGTTTCAATTCAAGAACAAAATTTCCGGTCATTTCCCGGTTCGCAAATATTTTTCATGGCCAATCAAATTTAAAAATTCGAAATCTAAAGCCAAACTTTTGTTTTAGTATAAAAAACTTTTTTTTTTGCACTTTTCAATTGAAGAATTTTAAATGAAATGCAGATAAACTTCAAAATTTAGAATTTTTAATTTTTATAAATTAATGAGTTCAAAGATTCGGACAAAAATTATAAAAATTTAATCCATTTTATCATTTTTAATGCTCTAAATGCTTCAAAATTTAATTTCAAAATCTTGAGAAATCTAGAAGTTTAACAAAAACATTTTTTATAACTTCTAAATATTTTTTTAAATAAATCGCATTTGCCCTACAATTTTTAGAGAATCCTGCAAATTAAAAAAAATTCTCAAAAGCTTCCAGATTCTTTTGAACAATTTTAGAAAAATTTAAAAATCCTTTTGAATATTCGCTTAAAATAATTTTTCAAAACGAATAATTATTTTCCATTTTCCTCAGAATCTTAAGAAAATGTTTATATTCTTTTAAAGCCTTTAAAAATTCTTAAAGTTTCTAATTTTGTTTTTAAATCTGCAAAAATCTAATAAATAAATGTTTAATAAATCTCTGATTTATTAAATATAAATAATAAAAAATAATAAATGTTTGCTAAATATTAAATAATTATTTCTTTTCTTAATTTAAAAAATTTCAAATTCAATGCAATAAAAATTGAATACTTAAAACTGAAACAATATTTAGAATTAAAACAATTTAATTTTTAACGTTAAAATCTATAAATTATTAACTTTGAACGGATTTCGAATGGTTTTCTCAAATAAATGATTGTTCCCTTTTAATACTTGAAGTACAGATTTATTTAAACAATAATTTATTTATATTTACAGTTGATAAAATAAAAATGTTTTTTATCAACAATTTTCAAATCCAAACGCTTCAAATTTTTAATTGTTTAAGTATTTAAGAATGCATTTTAAAATTCTTTAAATTAAAAATGAAATATTAAAACCAAACATTTTTGAAGTAAAGGATTTTCGAATTATGCATTTTAAACTGAAACTTGGACAAATTTTTCTTCTAAATATTTGTAAAATTCCAAAAAATTGCCAAAAATTTTGTCTCATAATGGAAAATATTAAAAATTAAAAAAAAAGATTTAATTAGAGTAAACTGAAATTTTCCACCAGATACTTTAATATTTTAACTAAAAATGAAAAAAAATAAGATAAAGTAGACACCCTGATAAGAGTAATTAAATTTTGTTAAACTTACCAGTGGTGGCAAAAATCCATTCCATAAAAAGTGGCAAATACTCGATCGAATTGATCGCCAATGATGATTAAAAAAGTCAGACAGCATCCGAAACTGTAAATCGCAACGCAAATTCCACAAAAAATGAGAGATTTTGGTCCGCAAAGTCCAGCAAAAGTATTTTGCATTGTACAAGTATTGGTCATGTCACTGCAATTTGCCAAAACGACCAGAGCTGAGGTGATGAATATTAGAAAAAATAATTGTACTATTATGGCTGTTGCAATTCTACCCGATTTGTCAAAAGCCTCGGGAAAATTAAGCAGACCAGCTCCCAATGTTGCATTCACAATCAGGAAAATCGTTCCCATAACTCCAGTACCTTGAAAATTATTTTAAATTGTATTCCTATACGAAATTTTTCGTTTCCAGAAATATTTTCCTAGTTATTAGTATTTAGTTATTAATATTTAAATACTGCCATTTTAAACTTGTAATGATCCTCACATATAATCTTTTATTAAAGAAATAAAACAGTATTTCAGAAACGAATAAAAATTTTTTTCATATTTATTAATTTATTTTAAACGAAAAATGTGTTTTCTACTATAAAAGATGAATTTTTTAATAAAATACTTAAATTTGTAACATATTAGTTGAATTTTCAACGTATAAAGATAAATTACAAACTAAAAATAGTTTATATTTCAATCAAGAAAGATGAAATTTATAAAAAACAAAATGTTTAACCAAAATGACGAATTTTCAACAAATAAAGATTTTTAATTCTAGAAATAAATACAACTTTATCTAAATGGTTGAGCCTTCAAACCAGAAGACGAATTTTCTCTACAAAAATTTAATTTTCAAACAAAAAACTTCCAACTAAAAAATATCAATTTAAAAAAAGGGGGAAGAGTTGCATTTTTAGTTAAAAAATGCATATTAAACTAAAAAAGACTTTTCCACTAAACAGTTAAATTTTAAACGAGATAAGCCTTCAATCAAAAAAATAAATTTTAAAATATGTAATTTAACTTTTACACAAGTAATCGAATTCTCATTAAAAAAATGAAATTTCTACTTAAATCGATGAATTTTTAAATAAAAAAAAATTCATTTTGAAAAAAATAATTGAATTTTCTGTTGTTCACGATCAAAATATAAATTTTTATTCCAAAAAGACGAATTTTAAACAAAAAAGGACAACTTTTTAACCAAATTGTTAAATATTCAACGAAATAATTGTATTTTTATCAAAAAAATATCAAATTGAAAAAAATGGAATTTTTACTCTAAAAAAAAAACGGATTTTTTCAACCAAAAAGGATATATTTTTACCAAAATAATTGATTTATTTACCAAATAGTTGGATTTTTATCCAAGAAAGATGAAATTTGTATTGAAACAGGTGAATATTTAATAAAACCGAGAACAGAAAGTAAATTTTCTAAGGAATCGTTAATTTTTCAACAAAAGAGTAGAATTTTCAACCAAAAAGTATGACTTTTTAACAAAATAGGTTAATTTTCAACCAAAAAGTTGCATTTTTATCCAAGGAAGAGCCTTCAAGCCAGCACTACAAAAATTTAATTTTCAAACAAAAAATTTGACTTCAACGAAAAATTAATTTTATTTAATTAATTTTTTAACTTTCAAAACCAGAGAATTAGTTTTTTTATCAAAAAAGAAGAATTTTCAATCAAACCAAATTTTTCAAACCAAATAGTTGATTAATCAAGCAAAGAATAATAATTTTGAACCGGAAAGATGCATTTTCATTTTTAAAAAAATGAAATTTTTACTAAAATAGATGAATTTTTAAATCAAAAAAATTAATTGTTACGAAAGATTTCAGTTGACTTTTCAGGATCAAAATATAAATTTTTTTATCCAAAAAGACGAATTTTTGACCAAATTGTTAAATATTTTACAAAATAATTGTATTTTTATCCGAAAAATATTAAATTTCTCCTAAAGCAGATGACTTTTTATTAAAAAGAAAAAAGAAAACAATTTTCAAAAAATAGTTTTTCATCCAAAAAAGATTCTAGTTGACTTTTAAAAATAAAAATATGGATTTTGTAATAAAAAATAAGTTTCTACGAAAAAACAATTGAATTTTTACTCTTAAAAGACGGATTTTTTCAACCAAAAAGGATATATTTTTAACAAAATAATTGATTTCTCTACCAAATAGTTGGATTTTTATCCAAAAAAGGTGAAATTTGTACTAAAACATGTGAATATTTAATAAAACCGAGAACAAAAAGTAACTTTTCTAAGAAATCGTTAATTTTTCAACAAAAAAGTAGAATTTTTAACCATAAAGTTGCATTTTTATCCAAGGAAGATGAAATTTCTTTTAAAACAGATGAATTTTGAATTTACAGAAAAAAATTTGTAGTTGAATTTTTTTCTAGAAAAGATTTCCGTTCTTTTTTAAAGACCAAAATATTATATTACAAACAAAAAGTAAATTTAAAAAAATTAAATTTTCTACGAAATTTTTAAATTTTTAAGAGAATAGTATGACTTTTTAACAAAATTGTTGAATTATCAGCAACAAAATATAAATTTTAAATAAAATGTTAGTGTTCTAGTTAAAATAATTATTTTTCAACCCCGAAAAAAGGAAATTTTTAAGAAAATAGTTCAGTTTTCAACCAAACTGATAAACCTTTGATAAAAAAAAATTAATTCTCAACAAAAAGTGCAATAGTTGATATTTACATTTAAAAAATATTTTAATTTCCAATATAAAACTGTTAAATTAAAGCAAAAAAAAGAAATTTCAACAAAAGAGCTGTATTTTCAACAAAGAAAGATTTTTCAATCATTAAAAAAAAATCTGATCCAAAGTGTCGAGTTTGCAAATCGTAAAGACGAATATTTGAAAATAATTTCAAAATAATTTAGTTTTTAACAAATAAGTTAATTTTCAACTGAATATGTAAATTTTCTACCAAATTTTCGACCAAAAAAGACGACTTTTAAACCAATATCTGAATTTCCAACCAAAAAAGATCAATCTTCAATAAAAAATATAAATTTTCAAAAAAAATGAATAGTTCAACTTTCAAAAAAGTAGTTTAATTTTTTACTAAAAAATATTTATTTTTAACTAAATAGTTAAATTTTCAACCAGGAATCTTTAAAAGATATGAATATTCAAGAAAATAGTTCAACTTTGAATAAAGTAAATTAATTTTTAACTAAGAAGATGCATTTTTTTTTAGAAAAAGCATGTATTTTGTCGAAAAATTTTCTTTTTTCTTTGAAAATTAATATTTAATATTGAAATTTCATCCTTTTGGTACAAAATTCTACATTTTGGTTTAATTCAACTATTTTTTGGTTTGAAAATAAAATATTTTTTGGTTGAAATTAATTATTGTTTGTTAAAAATGTAACTATTTTCCTAAAAGTTACTTTTTTTGTTTGATTAAAAATTAATTTTTGTACTGAATGCTTTTTGTTAAAAAATTAATTTCCTTGGTTAAAAATTTTATTCTTATGTTGAAAATTCGTTTTTCTTATTTTTTTAAATTAATTTTTCTGTTTGAAATTTTAATTATTTGGTTAGAAATTAATTTTTTATTGAAAATTCATCATTATAGTTTTAAAAAACTATTTTTTGGGTTAAAAATTTAACTTATTTGTTATAAAATAATTTTTCTACCAAAAATTAAATAATTAAATTTTTAGTAAAAAAAAACGAATGTTTAACCAAAGAGATCAATTTTTAAGTATAATTAGGGCATTATGGAACATTTAACTGGAATAAAAGTTACATTTTCAGTTTAAAAAAATAATTTTCTACAAGAAAGGTTTGAAGAAAAAATAAGTTTTCAATCAACCAGCTCGTTTTTCAAACAAATAAATGAATTTAAATAAATAAAAGAATCTTCAAAAAACAAACCAAAATTAATTGTTTACAAAAGAGTTTAACTTTCAACCAAATAATTTTATATCCAACCTAAACCATGAATTTCCAATTAAAATGATAAATATTTAACTCGAATACTTGAATTTTTTTAGCGCAAAGAAGAATTTTCAAATAATAAGGCTAATTTTATTTTATTAAAAATCCATTTTTTACAAAATACGTGAATATTCAACGAAATAGTTGAATTTTTAATTAAAAAAAGACACTTTTTTAACCAATTTTTTTAAATTTTGAACTAAAAAAGATCAATATTTTCAAAATGCATAATTTTTCAAACAAATAATTTAATTTTAAAATTCGAAATATCAATTTTCAACCAAATAGTTGAATTTTCATCAAAAAAAGAGAAATTTTTTTTTAACAAAATAATTGAATTTTCAGCCAGAGATGATTTTTAAATTAAAATTATGAATCTTAAGGCAACAAAATTAATTTTTAACATAAGAGTTTAACTTTTAACCCAATAATTTTATTTTCAACCTAAACGATGAATTTTCAATTAAAATGATATATATTTAACTCGAATACTTGAATTTTTTAGCGCAAAGAAGAATTTTCAAATAAAAAGGCTAATTTTCTTTCTTTTAAATCGATTTTTTGACAAAATATGTGAACGTTCAACGAAATGGCTGAATTTTTAATAAAAACAGACCATTTTTTAATCAATTTTTAACATTTTGAACTAGAAAATAGCAATATTTTCAAAATAAATAATTTTTCAAACAAATAATTTAATTTAAAAATTCGAAATATCAATTTTCAATCAAATAGTTGAATTTTCATCAAAAAAAGATCAATTGATTTTCAAAAAAATAATTCCATTTTCAGCAAGAGATGAATTTTAAATTAAAATTATCAAATAATTTTATTTTCAACATAAAATATTGTTTTTCAACTAAAATGATAAATATTTAACTGGAATACTTGAATCTTTGAGCGAATTTTCAAGGAAATAGTTTCATTTTCAATTAAAAAAGACAAATTTTTAACTAAAAAAATATATGAATTCGCAACGAACAGCGTAAACAAATTTTCTATTACAATTCAGAAATATTTATTTTTTGAAATACTACTTCTACTCTAAAAAAAACTTGAAGTACTTTCTTTTTTTTAATTCGGAAAAGGGAACTTTTAAATAGAGAAAAATTCTAACTTGAAACAGAGATTAATTAAAAATTCCTTTCTTCTAAATCCGACTGATAATTCTTTTAAAAAATAAATAAAATTTTGTTGAGAAAATTGAGAAAAAATGATTTTTTGTTTTAAATAAAATCCCAAAGAGCAAAAACTTGCAAAAAGTTGTTATTATAATGGAAAATATCTGCGACTGCAGATAAAGTAGAAATCACTTTTCTAAATTAAACAAAATTATTAAAATAATAAAAACTCTCATTTTTCTTTTACCAGAATAAAATTTCCTGTTTTTAAATTAAAATCCCGGTCATTTCTTGTCTTTCCAGCCAAGTTAGCACCCTAATAAATAAATATTTAATTCGCATGTAAAGAAATATTGAAAAATACCATTTCGATTTTCACGCCTCGGGTTCGAGGAAGAATTCTCCCTCGTAGAAATAATGATTGGCTGGTTCATTGACGAACTATCGTTCGTGAGGTAATTCATTTTTGTGTAGAAAAATGTTCCTTGCAGCGTTCTTTGTATTCCAGAAAGTATCACATTTAATGAGGCGTTACTTAATTCAAGTTCTGGTCGCTTCTGCAATAATAATTTTCAACTTGGTATCGATGCTTGACTCACGATGTAAGGAGAAAGAGGGCACTATTATCTGCCTGATTGAGTCACGGGTCATTAGTTATTTCTTACATGTGCGAAATATTTCGCTTTTATCTTTTAGACAATGTCTTTTTTAAACAAAGTGACATTATACTTTTACGAGTGTTCGATAAGAAAATTAGGAATTTTTTTAATATACTTTTTTTCTAATTAATATTTTATTTAATGTATTCACAGGATGAATAGATGGTAAATTAAGGGTATTTAAAAAAATAGGATTACAGGTTTTTACAGGCTTTTCATTTTTTTATTGGCCAACAATTTTTAAGGAAAGCAGAATCATAAATAAAAAAATAAAAATTTGCGAAGATAAGTCGACTTTGTGAAATCTTTGAAAATATTCCTAAATCTTTGAAATCCTTGAAATTTTTGAAATTTTTGTACACCTTTTTAATCGATTAAAATCTTTGTGACTTCTTTGAAATCTTTAGAAGAATTTAAAAATATTTGTAAAAATCTTGAAATTTCTGTAAAATATTTTTAAACAGTTTTTTAAATCTTTGAATTCAATAAGTTTTTGAAATTTATTCTTTTCCTAAAATTTAATGTTTGTTTATTTGAAAATTTCACTATTACATTTTTAGATATTTATCCTTTATAAGTTGAAAATTCAGGTATTTTCTTAAAAATTCTTATCTTTTTGGTGAAAAATTAAAAAGTTTATACATGTAAAAGATGAAACTTTTTATTTTTTTATTGACCAACAATTTTTAAGGAAAGGTGAATCATAAATAAACAAATTCTTTTTTTTTTGCGAAGATAAGTCGTCTTTTTGAAATTTTTGAGAATATTTTTAAATCTTTGAAATCCTTGGAATTTTTTTAATATTTGTATATTTTTTTAATCTATAGAAATCTTTGTGAATTCTTTTAAATAATTTAAAAATATTTGTAAAAATCTTGCAATTTCTGTAAAATATTTTTAAAACATTTTTAAATCATTGAAATCTTTGAATTCAATAAGTTTTTGAAATTTATTTTGTTTTATAAAATTTAATTTTTGTTTATTTGAAAATTTCACTATTACATTTTTAGATATTTACCCTTTGTAAGTTGAAAATTCATGTATTTTGTTAAAAATTCTTATTTTTCGTGAAAAAATCATTTTTAAGGAAAGCCGAATCATAAATAAACAAATTCTTTTTTTTGCGAAGATTTGTCGACTTTGTGAAATTTTTGAGAATATTTTTAAATCTTTAAAATCTTTGGAATTTTTGAAATATTTGTACATTTTTTTAATCTGTTGAAATCTTTGTGAATTCGTTGAAATCTTTTGAAGTATTTAAAATATTTATAAAAATCTTAAAATTTCTGTAAAATCTTAAAAAAAAAAAATTTTAATCTTTGAAATCCTTGAATACTTTGTATTCTTTGAAATCTTTGAATTCCATAAGTTTTTGAAAGTTATTTTTTTTATAAAATTTAATATTTGTTTATTTGAAAATTTCACTATTACATTTTTAGATATTTATCCTTTATAAGTTGAAAATTCATGTATTTTGTTAAATATTCTAATCTTTTTGGTGAAAAGTTACAAAATTTATACATGTAAAAGATGAAACTTTTCATTTTTTTTATTGACCAACAATTTTTAAGGAAAGCTGAATCATAAATAAACAAATTCTTTTTTTTGCGAAGATAAGTCGTCTTTGTGAAATGCTTGAGAATATTTTTAAATCTTTGAAATCATTGGAATTTTTGAAATATTTGTACATTTTTTTTAATCTATTGACATCTTTGTGAATATGTTGAAATCTTTTGAAGAATTTAAAAATATTTGTAAAAATCTTTTAATTTCTTTTTTAAATCTTTGAAATCCTTGAATACTTTGTATTATTTGAAATCTTTGAATTCAATAAGTTCTTGAAATTTATTTTTTTATAAGATTTAATTTTTGTTTATTTGAAAATTTCACTATTACACTTTTAGATATTTCTCCTTTATAAGTTGAAAATTCATGTATTTTGTTAAAAATTCTTTTTTTTTGTGAAAACTTAATTTTTGTTTGAAAATTCATCCATTTTGGTTAAAAATAAAACTGCTTGGTTCTAAATTAATCTGTTTTTGTATGAGGATCCAAAAATTTGCTACAAAATTAAACTATCTTGTGAAAATAATCAAATAATCGTTTGTTCTACATGGAAAAGATGAAACTTTTAATTTTTTATTGGCCAACAATTTTTTAGGAAAGCAGAATCATAAATAAATAAATTCTTTTTTTTTTGCGAAGATAAGTCGTCTTTGTGAATATTTTTAAATCTTTGAAATCCTTGAAACTTTTTTAATCTCTTTGAAATTTTTTAATCTATTGAAATCTTTGTGAATTCGTTGAAATCTTTTGAAGAATTAACAAATATTTGTAAAAATCTTGCAATTTCTGTAAAATCTTCTAAATTTTTTTTAATCTTTGAAATCCTTGAATACTTTACATTCTTTGAAATCTTTGTGAAATTTTGTGAAATTTTTTGTGTTCGTTTGAAATCATTGAAATCTTTTAAAATCTTTTTAAATTTGTTGAAAACTTTTCGAATTGTTTAGAACCTCTGAAATCTTTCGAAACTTATGATATTAAAAAACATGGTAATTCCTGAAATGTTTTGAAATCCTTATAAATTCTTTGAAAAACTTGTGAAAATCTTTCCTATATCTTATGTGTTTATTTGAAATCACTAGAATATTTTAAACTTTTGTGAAATATTTTGAAATTTTCTGAAAAAATGTGAAGTCGTTTAAAATTTTGAAAATTTTTTTTATTTTTGAAATATTTTTTGAAATTCTTGAAATTCTTTAAATTTTTTAAAATCCTTATGAATTCTTTCAAATATATTTGAAATATTTTGAAATATTATAAAAATTTTGAAATTATTTAAAATCTTTTGAATGTTTTAAATATTTTAAAATTCTTTTGACATCTCTGAAATTTTAAGGCAATATTTTAAATATTGGTGAAATCTTGATGAAATATCTTATGTTAATTTGAAATCATTAAAATATATGAAATATTTTGAAATCTTCTTAAAAAATTTGAAATCATTGCAAATCTTTGAAATTTTCTGAAATCTTAGAAATCTGATTTACTATAACCTTTTTAAAATCTTTAAAATCCTTTAAAACTTTTAAAAGTTTTTAAATTTGATGTATTCAACCCTTTTTGAAATCTTTAAGTTTAAAATCTTTATGAAATTTGTATGATATCTTTGAAATATTTGTGAAATCATTTATATTCATTTGACATCTTTGAAATTTTTAAAACCTTTCTGAAATTTTAAAAATCTTGGTAAAATCTTTGAAATCTTTAAATCTGTAGTAAAATCTTTGAAACCATTGAAATCATTGTGAAGTGTTTTAAAATATTTTCAAATTTTGATGAAATCTTCAAAATATTTGTGAAATCTTTTGTATTTATTTGAAATCACTGGAATATTTAAAACTGTGAATATTTGGAAATTTTCTCAAAAAATGTGAACTCGTTTAAAATCTTGAAAATGTTTTGTATTTTGGAAATCTTTGAAATTCTTGAAATATTTTTAAATCCTTATGAATTCTTTCAAATATTTGTTGAATCTTTTGTATTCGTTTGAAATCATTGAAATATTTGAGATCTTTTGAAATATTATAAAAATTTTGAAATTATTTAAAATCTTTTGAATATTTTAAAAACTTTACAATTCTTTTGACATCTCTATGAAATCGTTATAAAATCTTTAAGATATTGGTGAAATTTTTATGAAATCTTTTGTATTAATTTAAAATAATTAAAATCTTTGAAATCCTTAAAATCATTGTGAAGTGTTTTAAAATATTTTGAAATTTTGATGAAATCTTTGAAATCTTTGTAAATTCTTTTTTAATCTTTGTTTTTGAAATCTTTTTTGTTCGTTTGAAACCCTTAAAATCTTTTGAAAGTTTTAAAATCTATCTGAAATATTTGAAATCTTGTCTTGTTGTAAAAGCAAAAAAAATCAGATACAAAGTTCTCGTAAAAAATTCAAGGAGATATCCAGGTTTTTAAGGTTTCAAAATTCCCTGACTTTTTCCTGACCAACATTTTATTTTCCCCAACTGTTATAAATTTTTAAATCAGGTTAAAATTTCAACAAAAGAAATTAATTTTCAATTAAAAAAATGAATTTTCTACTAACGAGATTAATTTTCTACCACGAGAGATAATTTTTTCACAAAATACATGATTTTTTAAAAAAATAGTTAAGTTTTTAGACCAAGAAATTAATTGCCATCTAAAATGAGAAATACTTAACTAAAAAAATAAATTCTTCACCAAGAAGATTAATTATCTGCCAAAAAAGTACAATTTTCAACAAGATACATGAATTTTCAACTCGAAATCAAATTTTCAGTTATATTTACAGTTACAAAATTAATTTTTAAACTATAAAAAACGAATTTTCAACAAATTATTTGAATTTTTAATAAAAAAATTAATTTTTCAACAAAGAAAATTAATATTTTAAAATAAAAGACGAGTTTTTAAGCAATGGGTGAATTTTCCACCAAATAGTGGAATTTTCAACTAAAAAAGACCACAGAAAAAAGGATTTTCAACCAAACAAATGAATTTTCAACTAAAAAAAGATCGATTTTTAACCAAAAATGAAGGAAATATATTTTCAAATAAAAAAAAATAATTAAAAATAAAAGAAAAACTAATTTTCGAAATTATAGTTAACTTTTTAATCAAAGAAATTAATTTTGAACAATACACATGAATTTTCAATTAAAAAAAAATAAATTAAACAAGTAGTAAAATTTTTAGTAAAGGAATTACTTTTCGGCAAAAAAAACTTTAAGAAAATAGTTATATTTTTAGCAAACAAAAACAAAGATTTTTTAACTCTAACGATGAATATAAAATTTAAAAAAATACATTTTGAAGTAAACAGTTAAATTTTCGACCACAGAGATTAATTTTCTACCAAAAAATACGAATTTTCAATTAAAAAAGATAGATTTTTAACATTCTTTTAATTACTAGTTATTAATAAAGTTACTACGATTAATTTTTAACAAAAGAAAACAATCTTCAAAAAATAGGTAAATTTTATTGTTTTTAAATAATTTTCAATAAAACAGATAATTTTTTAACCAAAAATGGAATATTAAAATTTTCAGTTAAACAATTAATTTTCAACCAATTAAAAAAAATTAAAGCAAAAAAAAGGTTTTGAATTAAAAGTATAAATTATCAATTATGATATTTTCAATAAAAAAAATTAATTTAGAACCAAATAGTTGAATTTTCAACCAAAAAAGAATAATTTCCAGTTGAAAAAGTTGATTTATAACCACAAAAAGCACCAATTTTCAGCAATCATTTAAATTTTCAACCAAAGAAATGAACTGTCAACCAAAAAATGAATATTTCGCCAAGAAGAATAATATTCTACCACAAAAAAATAATTTTAAATAATTTTAATAAAAATTTTATTAATTTTTAAAAATAAAATTTTAATAAAAATTTAAATAATTTTAACGGATATACTTCCGAATAGCACCCACCGACGATTTTCTTGAAAGTACGTATACTTACGTATTTTGATGCGCTGATTA